>PVKH010007497.1:0-20175 GCA_004027955.1 Chaetophractus vellerosus | reverse complement strand
GTTCATTTGACTTACCAAGGACAAGTAACAAGGACAATGACCATCCCAAGGAACAGAGACAGTCTGCAACTGTAAGCAAGATAGTCCCATCCATCTGCTCCATGGGATCAAAGCCCTCTCTCAATTAGAGGCAGAGTGGGCATCACCATCCTAGAATCCTCAGGACTGGGGAATGAGCAATGGACTACAGTAGACTTACTGGTATTATACTATAGACTTATTGTAATTTTAGCAATGGAGAACTTATATCATTGATGTGGAGGCAGTGGTCACTGGAGGTTCTGAAGTGAGAGAGAGGGAAAACCAGGTGTAATATGGGGACATTTTCAGGACTTGGGAGTTGTCCTGAATGACATTGCAATGACAGATACATGCCATTATAAATCTTGCCATAACTTACAAAATTGTGCAGGAGAGAGTGTAAACTACAATGTAAACTATAACTCATGCTTAGTGGCAATGCTCCGAAATGTGTTCATCAATTGTAACAAATGTACCACACTAATGAAGGATGTTGTTAATGTGGGAAAATGTGGGAGGGGTAGGGAGTGGGGCATGTGGGAATCCCCTATATTTTTTATGTAATCTAAGTATCTTTTTAAACAATTTAAAAATATATTTTTTAAAAAGATTAATCCGGATAGACTAACTGACGAAACCGATAACCCTCCAAATATCAGTGGCTTAATTAGGTTTATTTTTCATGTACATTATAGTCCATTGCAAGTTGGTGAGAAGTGAAATGGAAAGGAAGCACCCAGTTTCCCACATCTAGCAGCTGTGATTCAAAGTCCTCTACTGAAGTCTTTGAATCGTGCCAGCAATCAAGTGATAGGAACATGGAGAAGAAGCACCATTCCTTCATCACCTCTTCCCTGGGGAGTATTTTAGGAGTAAGGCTGAGAAGTGGTATATATGACTTTTTCCTTCATTCTACTGATCAAAACTCATTATATAGCCTACCTAACTTCAGGGAAGGCTGCAGTAGAAAAATGAAGGACACACAGCATTGTCAGCCACTCCAACCCACAACCAGAACAAGTAGTTCCCCAAGGAACAGTTAATAAAGAAGGAGAAGAGAATTCTGAAATAAGAATAACTAATTAGCTTAAGGGGTTTAAAAAGATTTTATATGCATAAAAAAGTGGCTAGTAAAAAAAATGGAAGAATCCTTCAGAATTAAAAAAATGATCATTATGAAAAATGTAAAATAAAATTACATTGCAGAAAAGTAGTAGATAATGACTGGTGAAGACTTTGTGAGCTGAAAGTTTATACTTATATTTCTCAAAACTTTAAGGTCTGGCACTAGAAAAACAATAACAGAAGGCTAATTTTGAGATTCATTAGTGGGAAAAAGATGGAACAATAACAACACAAACTCCAATTTAAAAAAAAGAAAAAAATGGTAGTGGTGGAAGAAATGGTGGGAAAGAAAGCATGGTAAATAAATGAAGAGGGCAGGAGTAAATAATAACATCAAGGATTACAATAAATGTAAATGGGTTAAATTAACCATTAAATATGCAATGGCTTAGAATTTAGTCCCTTTAAAATTCTCAGTTTGAGTAGAAGGAAGTAAGCTTGTTTGTAAGAAAAACAACCAAAATGAAAAGATAATTTGAAAATAAGAGTTAGGAAAATGCTAATGCCACACATCAGCCTATTCAAAGAAAGCAAGGGTGCCATTATCTATCAACATGAGGAAAAAATATACATATTCTGATAACAATGAAATAAAACTTGAAGTTAATCATAAAAGGATAGCAAAAATCAATCATAAAATTGGAAATAAATATTTTATAAATAATGTATGCTTTAAAGAGAAAATGAAAGTTGGAAATATAGACTACTACAGATGAAAATGATGGTTATCATTTAGCCAAAGAAGTGTTTGAAAAAAATAGCTTATAAGCTTTAAATGCATTCATAATAAATTAAGAAATACTGAAGTAAGCTAACTGAGTAGTCACCTCAAGAAACCAAAATTATAATAATGAAGATTAAAACAGATATGAACAAATTAGAAATTAAAAATTAGACAACAAAATTAAAGCTGGTTCTTTGGAAAGACTAGTTAAAAAAAATAAACCCTGGAAGATCAAAAGAAAAGAATTCTTTTTAATAAGAGGCAACGACTATGGGACATTGTTTTATGTGCATGATTCAGGCTCAAAAGGATCAAAGTTATTTGGAGGACTATATTAATGAATACATTAAGTAAATAAGTTAAATATATAATTTAGGTAAATAAGTAAACACATTATATAAATAAGTCAATAATAAAATACATTAATAGGATCGTTAACATTCATGAAGGGGTAAGTGTCTAGCACATAACAGTGTTATATAAGTATTTGCTATTATTATTTCATTTCACTCAGACTACTTTGTGGAGAAAAGACCAGCTAAATAAGAGTGGAAACAGGAAGATCAGTTAGATTGGTATTGCAATTTTCCAGAGGGAAAGGGTGATGGCTTGGACTAGAGGGATAGTAGTAGAGGTAATAAGTGGTAAAATTCTTCACAGTTTACAGATAAAGCCAAAAGGATTTGAGAGATTCTATGTGGGTGTGAGAGAAAGAGAAAACCCAAGGATGAACACATATTTTCAAGCCTAAGCAGATGAATTAATGAAATTGCCATTTACTGAGATCAGGAAGATTTAGCAAAGAGCAGATTTCGGAGAAAATCTATAGCTGGGCTTGTATACACTGAATTTGAGAAGCTGGTTGAAAATCCAAATGGTGAAAAAATTGAACTTCACCTCATCCAGCCTCACTGTAAACAATCAGGAATGTGATAAAGATGGTTTGTTGTGCTCCCAACAGATAAGGATGAAGAATGTAAATATTCCAGGCAAGCCATATTTAATGTCTTGCACTTAGAAAGCAAGAATGCCCGTAACCAGGATACAAGTAACTGTCAGGAGGGTCCACGAGTGGAAACCATCCTGTGCCTACAAATGACCTGGGTTATATTTCTTATTTCCTGGGTCACATATGATGATTGGTAGTTGTGCATCCCTCTGGGGTTTTTAGAGGACCTAGAAGTTGCACCTGTGGATGGGAGAATGGTCTGTTATTTCCTGTTTTGTGTAGCTCTCTTTGTAGAATACTTTTGTTTCCTTTACCATTAAATAAACCTTAAATGCTGTCATCATATTCTGATGCTGTCTTTCTGTCCCCATCAATCCAACCAAAAACATACAGGTGTGCATGTAGGCATGCATAGAAAAATACATGGAGGGTATCTACCCAAACTCTAAACAGATAGCCAGGTAACTGAAGAAGGATGTGATTGGAATCTCTTTTAATTTCTATTCCATATACTTCTTTAGTGCCTGACTTCCCCCCCCCCCTATATTCTACCATTAAAATATTGTAACAATAAAAATTATAACATTTTTTAAATGGGAGAATATAACCCAAAATGTTAATGTAAATCACATTTACTTCTCAGCGATGGAATTATTTGTGCTTCTCCTTTTATGTCTTTTGTTTCTTAATCATCTATCTATATATATAAGATATACCATAATAAATTTTTATTACTCTTACCAATCATAGCAAAGGAAGAACACTTGATTCGGAGGATAAGAGTCAGGAAACATGGGTTCAGATTATTACCTCTCAACCAAACCAGTGTGATGAAAGCCCCTTTACCTCTGTATCATTTATAAAAATGAGTTTAGATTTTCTTGGACATCCATTCAAGCTCTGAAGTATCACGACCCCGCTCTCTCCTTTACCTAGGCAAATGAGCCAAATGATTTGCATGCTCTCGAAAAAGAGAAGCTTGCTCTTCATCACTTAAAAATTCAACTATTTTTTCTAGGCTTAAGAATGTGAACATTTAGTGCTTTTTCTTTCTTTCTATATTCCTTCTTCCTCCCTTCCCCCTCCTTTCTTTCCTCCCATATTTATTGAGCACACCAGAGGAAATGGGCTCTGATTGCTTGAGGATATGAAGCAACAACGACTAAGGTAGCTGTAGGCTCTGCCCTCTTTAAACTTGCCATCTAGTGAGGGGTAAAGAGTAATTACAACAAAATGTGGCTGAAAAACAACAACTATTACTACCATGACAATAAAAGTCTCTTCTTATTCATGTAAGGGTCACATTCAATAGCTAAATCTCAACATACTCAAGCAGCACATTGAAGCTGAGAATGTAACTAAGAGAAGGGCTCAGGTTCATGCAAATGTTTCTGTCATGTTGGGAGAAAATGGAGAAGTAGCTGCTAATCATTCCAGGGCCCCTATTCTCCTGTTCCCTGGGAGAAGCAAAGATAGAGAGTCCACTTAGAGATAGGCTGGCATTTAATGCAATTAAACTGTGATAACAAGTGAGTTTGATGAAGCATTTCCCTTTAACTGTGGTAGTTTTCCTTGGAGATATGACCAAAGGTTGTGTTCCATATATCCCATGGACAGAGTCTCACAGAACCATTGCCAACATTTGTATTCCAGTCTCTAAAACCTATTTTTTTAAAAAAAAACCTCTTAGTATATTAAGTTCAGAAAGCTGTTAAACTGATTATAGACATCTTTACATATACATTAATGAGTCGATCTTATGAGAAAGCAAGATCACATAGTTATAGCCGACATTTGGCCACTTAAATTATTGCCCTGAAGTAAAATAAAGTCACTTTTTCATCAATATCTGACAATCAAAAAAATGTTAGCAATTATGTTTTATAATATAATTAATGGCTGTGTGTCTTGATTAAAATGAAAGGGGTGTCTATCCCCCAGGAATTCTCAAAAATAAGAGTATATTCAGTTTGGTAAATTTTTAAATCAATGCAATAAATGCAGGTATCTAAATAAATTACAGCATCTTACTAGAAGACAAGTAATCTATATACTTGAAGAAGAAGTAATTGTTCTACAATTTTTAATTTTACAATAAGATGGAATGAACTCCATATTGATAGGGATGTGAATGAATTGTGGGACATTAATATATTTGTAATGTGATTAATTTGTAAATGATGCTCAATGTAAGAGTATTAGCTTATAAAGGGACACTCTATACTAATAATTCACTTAGTTTAATAGCAGCCTTCATTTATAACCCAATTATTCAACATTCATATAAATCATTACCACTTGCGGTAGAATTTATATTTATAATTAAGCAGCAAAAATACATTTAAGACACTTAACGATTCACAATTTTCCAGTTAAAAGCACATGCATCCTCTCTCTAGATCATTATCGTGTACCTTTCCCCTTTGGCTACCACAACCAATATTTGGCATTTTACTGAATATGAGTTCAGTACTTAAGTTAACAGTAATCATAAATGTTTAGCTTTGACTAACTTTCTAACATAATTTATCCTTAAAGATTTTTAAAAATTAAGCCTGGTTATATGTTGTCGAAGAAGGTACTGATTGGCAGGCATTAGCATACAAGGTGAGTATGCGTATTTCATTGAAATGTTTCCAGCCAGACAGAATTCTTTAGCATTATTGTGCAGAAATGCTAGTGGAACCATATTTCCTATTATATACAGAGAGTAGAGTTGTGCATTTTCACTTCTTGTTAAAGAAAACCAAATAAAGAATGTTTTCCTTCATAGAAAAGATATCATGGGTTTACCTTGAACAAAATACAAAGTAATTATGCTATTTTATGATCCACAATCATTATCTACAGCATTCTCATGAGAAGTAAAATTTAATAATATAAAAAACAATTAAAAATAAAATCTCCCCAAAGTCATGAATACAGACTTTATTCCCATCCTTAAATAACTAAGTATTATATGATATCCTGTGATACCATGGGCAATTTAAAGCACAAATAAGCAGACATTCAATTCAATTTTATCTAGTTTGATCAAACCTTGTTTTTATTATAAAGAGAGATAAATCCAGATGTACTCAATACCTAAAATGTCACCACTCCATAAAAATGAGAGTAAAATGGCAATTTTCTTCCAAAGCCTTTTGCTAAGAATAAAAAGATTTTACATTAAACTTCAGAATAAAAAGAATGACATTCAATCTTCCTAACAATTTAATTGACTTTAAGTTTGCATTCTGGTAAACAAACAAACAAAAAACAAAACAAAAAAAACCCAAACTCTTTTTCAGTGTGTCCCAGTAATAAGAGCTCTAGTGATAATAATGAGTTTTAGAAAAAGCATTTCCTGTCTCCAACCCCACAAATGCAAGAATTTAGGTAAAAGATGAAAAGCTGTTCCTATAGCTCCCCATTTCCCATGGGAAGACAGGTTCTGATGAGAGAAGTGCATATGAGAGAGGCATTAAATCCAATCTGAGGATGGCTTTTATGATGGAAAGAGATATCAACAGGCATGACTGAGAGTAGCAACTACTGAGGGTGCCAACTAAAAGTTATCTCAGAAGGCCAAAAAACAAAAGGCCAGTGAAAATGCTGGGAAGCATGTTTGATGTATGTCCAAAACTCTACAAGTAGACTAGTATTATCAAACTTTAGAGTCCTAAGTATTCATACAACAAATGCTCATAGGTTGCTTATTATGAGCAGATCCTCTCCTAGGTGCTAGAGATACTAATGTGAACAAGACATCTAGGCCTCTGCCCTCAAGAAGTCTACAGACTAGTTGGGGAATGATATATAATTAAATAGTCTAGTGCATGAAGAAAATGCATAATGGAAACGTGTGTGTGTATTGGGGGTGGGGGGCAGGGACAACTTTAAGCAGGGTGGCTGGGAAACCTCTCTGCAGAAGGGTGGTGTAGTATATTGAATTACATACCCCGGTTTGGACATGTCCTTAACTTTACTCCACATGGGTGTAAACCCATTGTAAATACGATCTTTCGAAGCTGTTATTTTAGGTAAGGTATGGATCAACTGAATGAGATTGGGTCTTAATAGGGATTACGGGAGTCTTTTACAAGCAGAAGAAATTCAGACAGTCAGAGAAAGCCACATAGATGAGTAGGAGAAAGGAGAAGACATTGCCATGTGGTGGGAAGCCAAGACACTCAAGGACCGGCAACCAGCAAGAATGCTTCCATGCCTGGAAGGAAGCAAGCCTTCTACCCTCCGAAACTGTGAGACAAAAATTCCTGCTCTTTGAGGCAACCTGTTGTGTAGTGTTGGTCATAGCAGACTGGAAAACAAAGACACTCAGCAAAGGATGAAAGATGGGAAGACCTAGGAGAAGAGAGCTCCAGGCAGAGGGAACATTAAAAACTAAGGCCCTGAGATGGCACTGTGCCTACAGTTTCAAAACACAGAAAAAACCCCAAAGTGGCTGGAGCACGGGCACAAGGGTCAGAGATAGGAGATAAAGTCTCAGAGAAAGGCAGGGAACAGATCATGTAGCCCTATTTAGGCCAATGAATGATATTTGAAATTAATTCTAAGTGAAATGGAAGTCGTCGTAGGATTTTAAGTGGAGGAGAGCATGATAAAATTAAATACTTTAAAAAAGAATTTTGTTTCTTCTATGGCTTATAATATGAGTAGCAGGACGTTATGGACACAGAGAGAACAGTTGGAGACTATTTCAATGTTCTACATGTGATATTTTGGTGGTTAGCAGTGTGGATGGAGAGGAGTGAATGGATAGAGGATTAATTTTGAAAGTAGAATCAACTGAACCCACTACTGGATTTGGCAAATCAAAAATTTATCTGATATGATGTCTAAGCCTCCCTGAATTGGGATAAACTTTTGGCAAACCAAGTAAGGGAGTACATAGAAGAGTTGGGTTCTACAACCAGTTTGCCATTTGTCTGGCTTTGAGTAAATTATTCTAACTCTATGGTCCTCATTTTTTTTACCCATAAAATGAGAGTTATCTAAGATGAGTTCTAAAGTCTTGCCCAGCCCTGACATGCCATGAATCTGAGAAAGGGTTGTAACTCCAATCACAACGAAAAAAGACTTCTTCAATATCTCAAAATCTGGAGAAAACTAGGTTCCTCTAATTTTCTGGTCCTTGCTTTGTTTATCAGAATATTTCCCTACTTGTAAATCAAACCAAATTCAAGAAAAGAGAAGAAAAAATCAGCAAACCATCCATCAGTCTGAATCATCATTCATGACACCTTGCAAATACTCTCAAACGAGCATGCATGTGATATGTGAGCAATGCCAGCACGCCAAGGCAGGGGACATGCTCTGGCTGCCACAAAAAGAAAAAAACAGTCATGGGTGATTTCCAACAATTTACTCCAAACATCAAAGAGGCCATTTTGTGCTTATTCCCTTTCATTTAAAAGCCTGAATAGGAAAAGCAATACTTCTTTGGCATTCCACAAAGTCCAAGATTCACTCAAGCAACCCGGATCCATATTGTACCCTGCATTTGGTATGATCTTTGAAACAGTCTGTTTGAGTCAATCTCTCAGATGGTATTTTCCAAGACACATATGCTGTTCCTGGGTGTACGGGCTTCTGGTATCTCCTTGAGTCCAAAAGGGTACAGCGCAAGCACTGAAAATACAAGTGGTTGTAGAATTACACCCAGTAGGGTGTAGATTTACAGTTACAGTATTTTGAGACACTTTAAAAGTGACTTTGTTCAGAAGAAAGAACTGATAAACTTCAGAATTACAAGCATATGAATAACTCCTTGCAGGAATCAACTTTATTCTGTGCTTGTTTGGGGGGACTCTACTATGAAAAACATTTCAATCCAAGGCTCTCAATTTCTTAATTTTATAAACAAATGTAACTCCCAAATCTTGTTTATATGTACAAAGGACTAGAACACAAACTAGAAGGCATTTTTAATGGTATATGTCCTCTGAGGGTATATGTGAGGAACATGCACTCTTTTAGTAGAAGTAAATTCTTATTTCTATTTATAGAAAAATGCAGACATGAAGTAAAGTGAGAAAAAAAACATGGGAAATGGAGGCAACCTGCTTGCATAATGACCTTTGAAGACATGCTTGGCTTAAAAATCTTCTCTGAAAAGGATACGTGGTATAACATCTGGCCAAAAGTGGGAGTATTATATACATTTGGAAAATAGCAATGGGAAAGGACCCTAGTATGGTATGAATTTGGAGAATAAATTCTTGTTGGCATTTGGGCTCTCAGTAAGGTGGTAGATATAATGGAAAGGGATTAATAAAAGTGATCGATTTTGCTACAGAATCCTCCCTGGAAGTTGGTCTTACAGAGAGCAGGTCATGGAATAGGCTGGTCAGTTAATAGAGTGAATAAACCCAGGTCTTTCCAGTGAAAGCAGCAATCTCTGGATTCCTGTCCCCACCCACTACCCTCAGCAAATAAAACCAAGGGTAGGCACTGGGCCAGACTACAGAGAGGGATGCACCTTTAATGCAGCAACGGCAACTTTATTTACTTGCACATAACTTCCAAAACAAATGACAACTTTCTTTCACTAAACTAAAAGTATTCCACAAAAGATTTCATCAGTTCTTACAACTTCATATTAGGTGAGTGATAAAGATTTCTAATCTTATCTAGAATACCAAAAAGAGCTTCGGAGACTTTTATAAAGTAGAGATGAAGGTCAAAGCTAGAGCTGATCAAATGATCCCCAAATCCTAACTACGGTTTCATTTTTCTAGCCATAAAAATATACAATATTCCTTGTCAAAATAATATCCTGCATTTGAGAGAACAGAATTACAAATTACAGCAATGTATAAGAAAAACACACGATATTGTAAAGAAAAAGCAGAATATGACTCAATTTTTATTATGCACTAAAATATGAATAGATAATTCATAATAAAAGAAAGGAAAATGGTCAATAAACAAAAAATTCAGGCATACTAGTAATAGCAACTTAAGTATCAAACAAATTCAAACAAATTACTCTTTTAATCTATCAAACTGGCTAAGGTTTTTAACAATTTTGCCAAGCGTTGGTGAAAATAGCTGGTTATAAAACAATATACATTGCATGATTTCAAATTTAATAAATAATTGAATACAGAATTACATATGAAGAAACCAAGGGCTTTATGCCAAAATGTTGACCATCGATTTTATCTAGGTAGTGGCAGTATGTTAAATTTTATATTTTTCTTTGTACTTTTCTCATTCTTCCAAACTTCCTGGAATAAGTTTTGCAATGAAAAAAATTTCTTAAAAGTTGGACTAACTAAAAAGCCTATTGTGCTATTGTGAGTCATTGTAAATTTATCAATCTTTTAGAAATACTTGTTTAGTAATATGAATTAAAGAAGACATATGCATTCTAGTAAGGTAATTACTGTTAGAGTATTTTTATCTCATTAGTTCAAGTTGATCCTAGTAGAAATCGCCTCAACCTTACTAAGATAAATGTGACAGAAAAGTTAGGTCACTAAAAGACACACTTTAAAAATTAAAGTTTTTAAAACTTACCACTACATTGGAATATGATTCCAGAGATATTGTAGATTAGAAATGTAATGATAGCCTGTTATCATCCTGCCAGGTTAAAAATAGTAATTGTTTGCTTTTTGGCTCCTACATAGAATATGTTACCACCCACCCTTGCTCCATTCCCACCTGCTCCATTTTTAAATTATATTAGTGGATCTTAAAATATTTCCCTATTAAGATCAAGGGGAAGACTCATTGCTTTTTTGATATAATAATTTAATAGGGTTTTCTAGATTAGGCTGAAGATGATCTTAAGAAAATAAGGAATAATATTGCTATACAAATTAAAGGAGGAAACTAGATGACATGCTCAAATCACCCAAATTTAAGGGATTATTTTAAGGTTTTTTTTTTTTTTTTTACACATTTTATGCAACAGATGTTGATGTTTCCAAAAGAATTTTGTCCACCATGGGTCTAGGAGCTACTTCAAATTGCTATTGACAAAGTAGCTCCAGATGCTATATGAAATACAAATAACTACTTTATAACTATCTTACTCAGACTGGCCTTTTCCTTGATTAGTCCTAATAAATCATATTTCAATATATGTATAGAAACTCCCACCAAAAGAAGGTGGGTGAAAGTTAAATGATATATGGTACCTTCGTTTACTAAAACAAAACAAACAATACACACACATAGGTATATGTAGGTATGTATATATGCAGATAGACATTCAGGAAAAATTAGATAGGAGTGGCTAATAGATTATATCTCACTGGAAATCAAAGAAATGCAAACTAAGGCAATGTTACTAGAAAGTGAGAATGTAAAATTATGTATATATTAAATATGATCAAAATTATATAACTCATTTTGATTGTGCTTTATAAATATAATATTTAAAAATATATCAAGGATTGAAAGAAACAAATCAACAAGTCAGAACATGTTAACTTTTGGGGATTATGGAAATTGTACAGAACTTTTCTTATAGAACCTACAATAAACATGTATTATTTTTATGATTAGAACTGAGTTTAAATTTCTGAAAAAGAGTAACAGATAGATGCTTAAATACAATGTCCACATAGTCTATTCTAATTCTGAAACTAGTCTCAGGACATTTGGCAAGTATCACCTAAAACTAATCATCAATATAGATACCATTGTGTTTTCAATTTGGCTTTCTTTAACTAATGTAATAACCTTCTATTTGGAAAAAATCTTATAAGTTCAGACATAAATAAAATTATTAAATAACTTCTTTCTCTGAATAGTTCTAGCATTTTTTAAAATCACTGAATGTTTTATATTTAAAGCATTAACACAAATAACTCCACCAGGACCAAGTGTTACAATGCCTGGCATGTGGCGAACCAAGTACATTTCAAAAGAGGAAGTTAGGTGGCTTCAGAAGCTGCTTCAATTATTTTAAGCCCCAGTGATGAAACTGCCAAATAAAATCATGTTCAGCTTTTGATTGTACAACTTTTTATTTCTGAAAAAAAAAACTCCACTCGAAACATTTCTAATGTCTTCAGTTATTGTGATATGGCACTTTACTTTGGGAAGTAAAGGAATATTAAATGAAGCAGAAAATAATAAGAGTTACAAGCTGTGACCAAAATCATAGAGCTCTAGGTCTGCATCCTCAATCCTGAGTCCTAAACCTATGGTTTTTAGCAAGTTAATTAACTTTCCTAAACATCAACTTACTCACACATAAAATTGAAGTAATTATACTACACCACTGAATTGTGAAGACTGTCAAATCATCTACATATAACTCTTAAATTGTATAGCTTTTATATTTAGTACAAAAAAACTTTATTAAATGAGATAAAACAACCAATCCCATTGACTCTCAAATAAATGGGAAGAAAAATTAAGGAATCCTTCAGCTTCTAAGTAATGGTCAACTTTCTCTATTTCTTGAACATATTTATCGGCATAAGACAGAGGCAAAGAAGAAATCAGTCATGAATCTAGCTTGGGGTCAGTGCAAAAATGAAACTTATGTCATTATCACTAAGTCATACAGGATTTTAGATCAAACTTTGGGGCTGAGTAACAAGTATGAAAAGAAAACTATTACATAAGTCTCTTTGAGATATACAAATCCTCACCACTTATGGTAACTAATCAAGAGCCTAACACTGCCCTAGGGAATGGGAAATAAATATCATGGTGGGAATAACTATAAACCTGGCCCATGACCAAAAGTAGAGTAATAACTATAGAAAAGGAGCTTATCATCCAATACTCTTGGCTCTCAAGTTTTGATTCCTCACTGATATGCCAAGTCTGGCAAGTAAAAATTTCTGTATAACATTTATGTAATCAATGTATCCTAAAAAAAAATATATATATATATATGTGTGTGTGTGTGTGAAATAAATAAATAAATAATGAAAAAGAAACAATGATATTTTCAAGGCAATCATATTAGAAGTTGGGCTTGGCCAAGTTTTCTAAGATCCACACTATGGTAAGGAAGCATCCCATGGAAAGAGAAGTAGGTAGAGTAAATTAGCCATTTACTACATTAGAACACTGAGGCTGATTCGATTTCAGCCAGACATTTTGTATTAAGCTCAGGCTCAGTCTTTCTCAGAATTTCACCAAGAATAACAATTTTATTAACAGCAGATTGGGGGTGGACGGTTTGCCCCTACTAACCCCATATAATCACTGGTCTTGAGAAACTAGGAAGACTGTTTATTCTGTCTTCCTTAAAGGGACTGGCTCACTGTTTGACAAATCAAGGTTCTTCTTTAGATCACACCCATGGAAAGAGACTGACTTTCCAGGGAAATCAGGATTAATTTTTTTCCCAAATCCTTAGAACTAGGACAGTTGAGAATATAATCAGAGAAAGTGCTTTATATAATTTCAATACTTTTAAATTTAGTGAGACCTATCTTGCGACCCAAAATATGATCTATCCCAGAGAAAGATCCATGAACACTTGAGAAGAATGTATATCCTGCTGTTTTGGGATATAGGGTTCTATAAATGTCTGTTAGGTCTAGTTCATTTATCATAATATTCAAGCTCTCCGTTTCCTTATTTATCCTCTGTCCAGTTGTTCTATCCAATGCTGAAATTGTAGAGACAGCTATTTCTCCCTTCGATTTTGCCAGTGTGTGTCATGTATTTTCGGGCATCCCGGTCAGGTACATAAATATTTGTGATTGTCATTTCTTCTTGGTAAATTAGCGCTTCTATAATATATCATGACCTTCTTCATCTCTTATAACATTTTTGCATTTAAAATCTATTTTGTCCAATCTTAGTATCACTACTCCAGAACTTTTTTGGTTACTAATTGCATATAATATCTTTTTCCAATATTTCACATGCAGCATGATTGTGACCTTGCATCTAAGGTGAGTCTCTTGTAGACAGCATATAGATGGCTCATATTTTTTTATTCATTCTGTTTGTCTATGTCTTTAGATTGGGGAGTGCAATCCATTAACATTGGATGTTATTACTTTAAAGGCATTCCTTATGTCATCCATTTTAAACTTTGGCTTTCCATTGTAATGTCTTGTATCATCTTTTTTTCTTCACCCTTTTAGTTACCCTTACTAATAATATTCATTTCTACAGTCATCTCCAAGTCCCTCACCCTTTTCTTTTCCTTTCAGGCTGCAGAAATCCTTTTAATATCTCTTGTAAATCCAGTCTTTTGCTAACAAACTCTCTCAGTTTTTCTTTGTCTGTGAAGACTTTAAACTCACCCTCATTCTGAAGGTTTCTTTATCCAGTTTTTCTGGATAAAGAAATCCTTGGCTGGCAGTTTTTTCTCTTTCAGAACCTTTAATATAGCATGCCACTGCCTTCTTGACCCCATGCTTGCTGTTGAGAGATCAGCACTTAGTCTCACTGAACTTCCCTTGTATGTAATGCATTGCTTTTCTCTTGCTGTTTTCAGAATCATCTCTTTATCTCTAGCATTTGACATTCAGGATAGTAAGATTCTTGGAGTAGGTCCATTTAGATTTATTCTGTTGGGTTGCATTGTCCTTCTTTGATATTGATATTTATATCTTTCATAAGGGTTGGGAAATGTTTGGTCATTATTTCCTCAAATATTTTTTCAGCCCCTTTTCCATTCTCTTCTCCTTCTGGGACACCTATAATACATATATATGTGCATTTCACATTGTCATTCAATTCCCTGAGACCCTGTTCTACTTTTTCCATTCTTTTCTCTCTGTGTTCTCCTCTTTTTTAGGAGGGTTGCAGGGAAAGATGAGGTAGTAATCAGCTTACCTGATTACAGACTAGACTATCCTGAGCAAAAGAGAAAATGAAAAGATAGTTGAGATAATATAAATATACAAAAGCATGAACTAGATGTTTCTGGTCCCTTTATTCCTAGTTTTGTGGTCAACCCTGTCATTTACTCCTATTATATATGAGAATGTCCCAAAATGCTTACTCTACAAATCTCAAGACTAGGTGCATTATCAACCTGTATAGCTGGGACAAATTTTTTTGTTACACCTTACTCATAATTTTCTTTCTCCAAAGACTTTAATTGTTAATTTAAAATAAATATGTTCTTAGTTATATGACATTGAAAACCACTCTACAGCAATAGATTTAATCATCAGTTGAATAAAATTTCTTGAGTGTCTACTATATACTAGGTATTGTAAACACAGGTAAACAAAATCTCTGAATAAGAAAACAGGTTCTTCAAACACACAAAACCCCAGAATCCCCAAATTATCTTAATCAGAAAATCTTTTCTTTAGCATAAATCCTAAAAAAGCAAAAGTAATTTAAAAATTAGCATTTTTAAATAATGAATCTGAGCTAGCAGAGTGACACACAAAAAAATTATACTCATGTATCTTAAATGATCAAATTAAAACAAAAAAAAAACAGTGATAGGAAACAAGAAACCATACTGCTGAACCTGGCCAAGATTGGAGCAAGAACAAATATCAGAGATACACATGTCTGAGAGTTTCTCCAGTCAGGCATAATCAAAGCTAGGTTAAAAATTAAAAGTCTGAAGGTTTGTTTCTCTGGGTTAAAGGGTGACATAGATTATTCGGTTCAGTACCTTGGAGAGCTCCATCGACTGTGGCTATGGCAGCATCTGAGGGCATGCTCTCCCATGTACCAGATCTACTTAATTGCTCATGTTTTCTATCTGTAGTCATCTTCTCGTTAAAGGGCTCTGTCATCCTTATGCTAGATCTATTACTCGTAAAACTCCCCGAAACACATGCAGACAAATATGCACACATAGGAGTGTGGCCTGTTCGTGAAGATGAAGCATCTTCAGTCCTGATTGGGGAATAAATACACCTGTCTCTTTAGAACACTGATCCAGAAGTCTTATCTATTTACCATGTGACAGCTCGTCCTATGAGGGCTCTTTTAGTTTCTAAAGTCTGCCAATGCAATATACCAAAAATCTGTTGGCTTTTATAATGGGAATTTATTAGGTTAAAAGCTTACAGTTCTGATGCTGTGAAAGTGTCCAAATCAAGGCACAAGAAAGAGATGCTGTCTCACCAAGCTGCAGCTGTGGGTGATCAGGCCCATGGCGGCATCATACACAGATGCACGTGGCAGGGCACAACGCCGTTCTGCTCATCTCTCCCCTCCTCTTCAGCTTCGAGCTGCACCATGGGCCTGGCCTCTCATGGGCCTCTTTCTGTGCTCCTGCGCTCAGCTGATTCCAGCCTTCAGCCTCCAGGACTTCTTCTGAATCTGAGGCTCTTTTCTGCATGTTTAGCTTTTTAGTACTCCATTTATAAAAAACTCAAGTGGATTAAGACCCACCCTGAATGTGGTGGTCACATCTTAAGTTAAGACCCTATTTGCCAAAAAGATCCTACTTACAATGGGTCCATATCCACAGGAATGGATTAACTTTAAGAGCATACTTTTTCCAGGGTCCATACTGCTTCAAACCTCACAAGGGATCTCTTTCTCCCTGATCTAGAGCAAAGGATTTATCTACAGGCTCTGATAAAGAATAAGAGGCTATCTGAAAGTTGGAATAAAATTTATTGCCAAAACATAATTCAGTGTTACAGATTCAATGCAATAAATCTCTTACTGAGTAAGGCTCTACTGAAGCATTTTAGCTCTCCATAAGCATCCACATAAGTAAAACAACCTACACATGAGCTTTGACTATAAAGTAAAAATAATTACTATAAAGTAACAAGAACTCTCAAGTAAAAAGACATTGTAGCACAGTATCATTACTGATATAAGTCTTAAAACTATACAGAGCGAAGGAAAACACAATCTTCAATATTCTACTTACTTTACTTGCCTACTTGGTTCCTAAATCACTGTTTGTTTCTCTGGTATAGAAGTCACCTTAATGTTATATATTATGAATATTTATTTGCACAGTTTCTCTTACACTAGAGTGTAAATTCCTTGAGAGGAGAAACAACGTTTTAATCATCTTTGTATCACTCACACTGTTCAGCCTCAT
This sequence comes from Chaetophractus vellerosus, assembly GCA_004027955.1. Taxonomy (NCBI): domain Eukaryota; kingdom Metazoa; phylum Chordata; class Mammalia; order Cingulata; family Chlamyphoridae; genus Chaetophractus; species Chaetophractus vellerosus. The sequence goes on along the minus strand of PVKH010007497.1, from coordinate 3,384 downwards.
CCTGAGAATACTAAGTGCATAATAACCATTTATTGGATTAAATTAAAGTAACACGTCTCTGGCTTTTGCAACTTCGGTTCTCAGAGAAGTATGAATGGGGTCTATACCAAAATATAATAATGTTACTGAAGAGAGAACGAGTTTGAGACTGCAAAGAGATGAGTTTCAGACAGTAAACATGACAAAGAGATTTGGGGCATCTGGAAATATTTACCCCATAAAGAATCATATGAAAGAAAGTAATACAAACCATACCTTTCTGCTGAAAATCACTGAGGATTCGATTTATGTTTTCTTCTATAGTTGTATTTTAAAATCCTCAAATACGATCATGAAGAGCCAGAGGAAGTATTTAAAAAACAATTGATCTCTTAGGGAAAGCATAAGGTTTTTTTAAAAAAAAGAAGTTTCCCTCTTAAAAAACAGAAGGAAGGAAGGAAAACACCAAAAAGATACAGAAGATACTCTTAAAAGATGGTGGCACTGGTGAGTAAATGAAAGTTGTATCTTGAGAAAGGGAGAGGAGGTGAGAAAAAGCAGCTTCACCCAAAAATTTCCTGGATAGAAAATATGCTTATTCTTCTTGCCTGCCAAAGGACTGTGTTTCTCAGAAGAGAGAAACCACAGCGTAACTTTTTAAAAGATTACTCCTTGGATAAATGCTTCCAAGAGATGCTTTGGGGGAGTTCATTTAGAATGCTTGCAACAGATCCTCAATTTAAACAATCCCAATTATTGCTAAAACTTTTCAAGGGAATTTCCCAGCATGTGTTTGGTTTTACCAAATATAGATACACTGTCAATTTTTATTCTTGTATAAATTCTTATCATACATGTAATTATTCATTGCTTTAATATATTAATTAAGGATTTGGGCCATTCATTTTTAGAAAATATAGTGTCACTGAGTTAGGCTTCTTTTCAATTCACCCAGTTGTCCTGTTTAACTAGGTATCAATTCTGTCAGGGGATTCTATACCAGGATTTTAAAATTCATCCTACAAGTACTCTGATTTCATTTAAACACTAAAATTGTACAGCACAGATCCAAATTTCCTTGAAAATGACTCTGCTAGTGAAACCACTTTTTCCCCCTCTATCTACAAAGAAGAGTTTTGTTTTGTTTTCTGTCTCAAGAATGCCTAATTCTTATGTTTTAAGAAACAACTTGAGTGCATGTGTTGCCAAGAACATCATTATAATAAAGTTAGAATATCCCCCTGGCTAGTGGTTGGTGCTATTGCTTGTTAACACATGCTTTTCTAATTTGGATATGATTAGTTACAGGCTATTCACTGAACATTTAACTTTAATGTAGTTAGGTTTTCAAACTACCTCTCAAAAGAAGCCTATAAATTACATGTTGTGTGAGAATCTGAAAAGTTAGTGGGACCTTTTAAAACCTCTTTCCTGAATATTAGGTATTGTTCTTGACTTGTAACATCTGCTTTCTGTGGAACCAGGAGTCACCAGGGTAGCTTCCAAGTCTAGGTTTTAGACACGAACCCTTTGGCGAGTTCTAAACTCTGCGATGATTCAGAATGATACAGAGGTTGAGATGGAGGTGGGGGCAACTGAATCTTCAGAGCCAAGAGAAAAGTCCAGAAAACATAGAGAGACTTCAAGGCCCCACAGAGGCTTGAAAGAAAACAAAAATTAAAAATCTAGAATAATATTGGCTTGCTAAACTCCAAAATGAACATCAGTACTAAATTTGTATTCACCTATGAATCAAACCATTTTTTAAACCTGAGGAGTGAGTTTAAGTACAAACCAAACTTGTACAATTATAAAACCACTGGCAGTGTGATATGCGGTAAAAAGTACTAGACTGGAAGTTGGGAGGTTCTGAATTCTTTTTCCAGCCCTGTTTCTTCTGCCATGTACCAACACTTAATCCTCCTGGGCTTCTATTTCTTCACCTGTACAATAAAGAATTTGGACTAGAAAACAACTAAATTTACATCCGAAAATATATAAGAATTTCACTTGGTTTGCACTCAATTGGGTCTTGTATTTGAACCATTCTAAACACACAGCAAGATTCTGGGTATTTAAATATGTTCTAAGTTTCAGAATTTAGACCCTGGTTTCTCATAAAAGTAATGTAGATTTTTTTTCCTTCAAAGTAATACCATAAGACAGAGGTGGGGGGAAATACCTGAATAAGTGGAAATGATTCACATAACCAGTTCCATAACATTTACCCATTTTCTTCTTAAGTCCTGCACAGCCACAGGAAGTAGAGAGTAATGGCCAGCATGGCTACTGCTAGCTTGAGGTATGCTTAGAAATTCTAGCAAAGTTCCACTGGGCAGACCTAGGGGCTAAAACATGTCAAAAGGGAAGCAAAGCTTCTTTCAGCATGACACATCAGAAAGCCCGTGTCAGAAAGTGAATACAGGCTGGTAGGAACTGGATTTATGTTGTTAGAATCACAGATGGCACAGATCTTTGCCTTTCCTCCCCCGCTGTATTCCATGATTCTATAATAAGGGGCAGGATTAGAGTCAGACTGCACTCAGAATTGTGGCCCTTCCCTGAAAGCCACGAGATCCCAGTCAGACAGGCTACAAGATGCTAATTCAGCGTCCTAAAACATTTAGCATCTTGAGAAATGTAAAAAAGCTCAAGAAAACCCAACGAGGATTCAAACACTGACATACTTCCTTAATCACCTAGTCTAGGTTGGATGCACTGATTATATTACTTCTCTTAGAGTTGTCTCTTAGACAACATTAGGTAATATTGTGAGTGAAGGCAATATTGACAGTTTAGATGCAGAAACACATTTAAAGATTAGCCTTAAGAGGAGGTCACGGGGGCAACATCAGTGCTAGTCCTCTGGGTGGTTCACCCAGCTGACAGAACTAATAAATACAGTAGTCTTCTGCTTGCCACATAGATCACAGTCTTTCTCAACAGGTAAGCTGGACCAGTGGATTTGAGTTGGTTTGAGAAAGAAAATCTAGTTTCTATCTTTCCTCCATGAGAAAACAGCTCTAGACTGTGAGTTATGGAAAATTACTCTTCCTTTGAGCTCTATCATTAACCAGCTAGGCAAGTTGCTTCATGCCTCTGGGCCTCCTCAACCTTATCTATAAAATTGTGGGATGGAGGGCGTTGGACTATCTCTCACTTTCTTTTGTATATTCTGGCCTTGAATATTTAAAATCTTAAGTAATGTTGACTATCTGTGAATGGTTTCAAAAAGCATGACAATCATATAGCCCTAAGAAATGAAGTTGCATATTTAAGTCATAAAGCATCAATCTTTTTCCTCCTGACAGACCTGCAGATGCTAATATTAAAACACTTTGTCCAACAGTGATTATTTAAGCCAAGAAAGATAATCTAGTCCTACTCCTTCAAAGAGGAATTAGA
>PVKH010007496.1:0-20174 GCA_004027955.1 Chaetophractus vellerosus | reverse complement strand
TTATTTGGGGTAGAAGCTTACAGTTACCAGGCCACAAAGCATAAAGTCCTTCCCTCACCCAAGTCCACGTGTTGGAATAAGATGGCTGCCGACGTCTCCAGGGTTCAGGCTTCCGGGTTCCTCTGTTCCTGGGGCTGCGTTTCTCTCCAGGCTTAGCTTCTGTTTCCTTCACGAGTTCAGCTGAAGACTATGAGACTCTCTGCGTTGCGTCTCTCCACAAGGCCAGTTGTAGCCTATCAGGCGATCGGCTCACTCCAACATCAGAACTGCTTCTCAAATCTGCTTCTCCAAATCTCTGCTTCCTCTTATCTAGCCTTCCATACTTTAGACCACGCCCACCGAGGGGCAGGGCTCAACATCTCACTGACATGGCAGTTAACGCCCTACTCACAACTCAATCATGCCCAGATGAACAGACCAGCTTACAAATATAATCTAATCTATATTTTTGGAATTCATAATTAAATCAAACTTAAACCATTACAGATGAAGTCTGGTTTAAATCTACTCTCTGGATATTTGTTTTCTATATGTCCCATCTGTTTTTTTGTTTGTTTGCTTCTTTATACTTTTTTTCATATTCTTTTGCACTTATTAAAAATTTTCATTACATTAATCTCTTCTATTTGTTTTATGGTTTAGTAGTTACTTTAGAGGTTAAAATATGTAGTCTTTATTTATTAAAATTAAAATGTTACTACTTTTACACTTCTAAATAATATAAGAACTTAAAAAAAAACAGTTAAACTTCATTTTCTACTTTCCTGCTCTTTGTGTTCTTTCTTGTTATATATATTACTTTCACATATGTTACAAACCCCTCAAGACAAAGATATTAATGTTGCTTTAGAAAATTAATATTCCTTAATATTCACTTAAGTAATTACTCTTTTTTGTATAGTTTATTTCTTCCTTATGTTCTTTACCTTCATCTGAGGTAATTTACCTCTAGTTTGAACATAATCCTCAGTATTTCTTATATGGTAGATTTGCAGGAGATGTATTCTCAGTTTCTTTTTGTCTGAAACATTCATTCCACATTTATTTTTAAAAGGTTTTTATGCTGTATTTTTTTAAAACAAATCAATGTTATCGATATATATATATATTAATAGAGCATACAATTCATCCAAAGTGTACAATCAATGGTATTTGGTATAATCACATAGTTGTGATTCAACACTTCAATCATTATTAGATCATTTTCATTATTTTGATGATAATAATAAATAAAAAACCAGAGAAACAAGCAAATAAGAAAATTCCTCACCTCTCAATCTCTGTATGCTTCCCCCACTGTACATAGCTGGTGTTTGGCTATTTGATCTGAAGTGTATAATCAATGACTTTCAGTATAAACAAAATATTGTACATTCATCCTCTCAAAAATTTTAGAACAATTTCATTACTCTAATAAGAAAGACTCCACATCCCTTAGCATTCCTTCCTCAGATCTACATCCCCACTAATTTCATTTCATCTTTATAAATTGATTTATATTTATATTTCATATAAATGGAATCATACAATATGTAGTACTCTGTGTCTGGTCTCTTTCACTTAGTATAACTTTTTTTTGTCTGATATTAACATTGTATAACTTTAACTTATATTTGTTGAGCTTTAATTTTTTCTTTTTTTTCATTTTGTTGGTTTTTAAATTTTTTAAAAAATTTTAATTTTTCTTTCTTTTTAATTTTCATTTTTTACTTTTATGCAGTGTTTTTAACTAAACTTTTTATTTTGAGGTAATTATAAATTCCATGTTCTGTTTTAAGAATATAATAGAGATCCTGTGATTCTGTGTACCATTTTCTGAATTTTCCTAATGAGCAACATTGCAAAACTATACATATCAAAACTATACTGGGTGTTGGGGAAAAGATATAGCTCAGTGGTTGAGTGTTGGCTTCTCATATACAAGGTCTTGGGTTCAATCCTCAGTTTTTCAAAAAAAAACCCAACAGAACAAACAACTTGGAACTATACTGGGGGGAGTGATGTAGCTAGGTGGTTGAGTGTCTGCTCCCATGTATGAGGTCCTGGCTTCAATCCTCAGTACCTCCTAAAAAAACAAAACAAAACAACAATAAAGAAACTATACTGCAATATCACAGCTAGGATATTGATATTGATGCAATATAACAATCTTATTCAGATTTCCCAAGTTTTACTTTACTCATTTGTGTGTGTGGTTGTTTAATTCTATGCACATTTATTACCTGCGTAAGTCACCACCACTACAGTCAAAACACACAACAGTTCTGTCACTGCAAAGATCCCTCGTTGCCCTTTTAGAATGACACCCACCTCTCTTCCATGACCTGCTCTTCACCCCAGTCCCTAACCTCTGGCAACCACTAATCTGTTCTCCATCTCTATAATTTTGTCATGTCAAGTATCTTATATAATTGGAATCATATAGTATGTAACCTTTTGGGACTGGGTTTTTTTACTTAGCATAATAGTCTTGACATTCATCTAAGTTGTGTGAATCAAGAGTTCATTCCATTTTACTACCCAATAATATTCTAAGGTATGAATATACAACAGTTTGTTTAGTCTTTCATCCCCTGAATGACATCTATGTTGTTTTCATTTTTTGGCTATTATGGATAAAACTGCTATGAATAGTTTTGTATATAGGTTTTTACATGAATGTAAGTTTTTATTTCTCTGGGGAAGGCAGCATATAGTTGGTTCATGTTTTTTTTTAAATTTTAATAAGTTATTTTATTATTAAAAGAAAACAAGGATACAAACAAAACAAACGGATACACAAAATGAATACACTCATATAATAGTCATCCAGGTCACCACAGCAAAATTAGTCCCTATCTTGTCTTCTAACACATTAGATTGGTGTTCACATTTTTTAACTTTTAAAAATTAAAATGTAGCAATTTTGTGTCTTACTTCATCACTAAATATATATAAATTTAGTATATATATATATAAAAGTATATATATACACACTTTTTTTCTTTTTGAGGTACTCGGGGCTGGGGATTGAACATGGGACCTTGCATTTGGGTAGTCACAGCTCAACCACTGGGTCACATCAGCTACCCTGAGTTGGCTTTTTTGTTTGTTTTCTTTTTTTTTTTTTTTTTTTTTTATCAGGAGGCACCGATGGCAACCAAACATGGGTCCTCCCATGTGGGAGGTGGGTGCCCAACTGCTTGAGCCATATCTGCTCCCTCCACAATATATTTTTGATGTTTATCCAGGTAGTTGCACATAGTTGTAGATTGTATGGCATTCCATTGTATGACTATACCACAAATTTTGAATGTATATTTGACTTGTTTTCTGTTGAAACAATTACAATTATTCATAATTGACACTGAATATTTTTGTACACGTTTTTTTGGGCATATAGCTATGCCTTTCTACTTAATGCACACTCAGGAGAGGAATTGCTTGGACATGGCTTATGTTATGTTCAAATGTATAAGATATTGGCAGTTTTCCAGAGCTGTTTAACAATTATTTGCCCTCAGCAGTGTATGAGAGTTTAGTTGAAGTTCATTCTTGCTAACATTTGAAAGGGTCAAATTTTTAAATTTTGTTAATCTAGCAGGGGTATATTGGTATCCCTTCTCTTTAATTTGGATTATTTGATGAATAATGAAGTTGAGCACCTTTTCAAATATTTTTTGGTCATTGGTATATCCTCTTTCGTAAAAGGCCTTTTTTTTTTTTTTCCAGTTAGGCCAGTAAAAATAATTTATTGGGAAATGGGAGAAAGAACAGAGCTTGTTGATAAATGGGAGAGAAAGATGGAAATACACACCGAGGTTTGGTGCAGGCTCCTCTAGGCAGAGAGGGTGACCTCAGACTTGTGTGGTTATCTTTTAAACTGTTAATTATTCCTCCTCCTTGCTAATGTTAAGGAGAGGGGTCCCAGCAGTTATTGGTTACTCCACCAATGGTGGGGGCAAATGGTGAGGCCTGTTTAGAATATCCAGGGCCAAGGGGAGAACCTGGAAAGAGAAACTGGGACCTCAGGGTTAAATTCAAATTCTCAGCGAGGTCTTACAGCCATGTTGTCTGTCAGCCTTGTTGTGGCTCTTCTTCTCCTCATTTCCCTGGCTAACCTGCCTCAACTACCCCCTGAGGGAGTTCATGACCTTATTCTTAATGGAGTGCTGAAGGGTGATGATCATTCTTCTGTAGTTACTTCCTGCTGGTTAGGGCAGTAATCCCTGCCTGACAGGGCATAAACCTCTCTGGCTATTCTATTGAGGTTGAGAGAAGAAGGTTCTGACACTGTGGTTGGAACTGGCTGAAATCCCCACGTAACTAATATCTTGTTAGAATTTTGAAGATACATGGCATAAAGCGCCTTTTTAAGTCTCTTTTAATTTTTTCTGCTGGGTTATCTGATTTCTTACTGAATTATAGAAGAGTGTTTCATCATCAGAATTTAAGTGTTTGTTTTGGGGCCGGCTGGATATCCCAGTGGATAGGGCGCCAGCATACCACATGGGAGGCCCCGGGTTCAGTTCCCGGGGACCTCTCCTAGCGGGCAGACTGCCTTGAGAATGGCAAGCCGCCATGGGTGGGCCAGAGCCACCGTGGGCAGGGCAAAAAGCCACCACGGACAGGGCAAAGCCGCCACGCGCAGGGCAGGTCACCCGCGAATGGAGTGCAGCCAGCCACCCGCGAACTGAAAGCCGGCCGTGAGTGGAAGCAGAAGCCGCCCACAGGCGGGGAAAGCCACGCCTGCGCAGCGACCAGTCTCAGTGCTTCGCAGCAGCGGGGGGGAGGGAAGATATGTAATAAAATAAATTAAAAAAAACTTAAAAAAAAAAAAGAATTTAAGTGTTTGTTTTTGCAAGTATCTTCTGCAAGTTTGTTGCTAGTCAGTTTCCTATTCTGGTGGTTATTTTTTTATATAAGTAGAAGAAATTCTTATTTTTAATGCATTCCAAATTTATGAATCATTTTCTCTTTGGGGTTTTAGTGTCTCTCTTAAGAATTATTTTTCTACACCAAAGTTGTGAAAACATTCTTTTGCTGGTTAATTTTATGTTTCAAATTGGCTAGGCCATAGAACTCAGTTATTCATTAAACACTGATCTAGGTGGTGCTATGGAGATATTTTGTAGATTTTATTAACATCTACAATTAGTTGACCTTAAGAAAAGGAGATTATCCTCAACAATATGGTGACCTCGGTAATCAGTTGAAAGACCTTAAAACAAAACTGAGGTTTCCTTGAGGAAGAAGAAATTTATTTCATTCTTGAAGGATAGGTTCATTTGATCTTGCTTTTTGTGCTTTTCTTCCTTCCAGGATCACATCAGTTAGCAACTGCTGGGTAATAAACAACCTTCAAAATAATGGCTTAAACAACAAATATTTATTTACTATGATTCTGTAGGTTTGCAATTTAAACTGGTTACTGCTGAGGACTTTCTTTCCTTTCCTATTCATCATATACAGATGCCAGTCAAGTAGAGAGTTCTGCTTCCAGAGATGGGTTGACTGTAAACTGGGACACCTCAGCTATTCTCCACATGTCTCACCTACTGAGCATATTCATATGGAAGTAGGGGAGTTCCAAGAGAGAGGAAGTAGGGGAGTTCTGAGAGAGAAGGTAGAAACCTTCAAAATATTAAAAGGGCTAGACTTTCAACTGGTACTCCAAAGCTTTAGTTTCATTCCATCAACCAAAGTAACTCACAAGTCCAGTCGCTCTCTCTCTATATATATAGGGCTGGGGAAAAAGAGTCCATCTTTTGACGGGAGAATCTAAAATGTCACAAACAGATACAGTGGGTACAAAAGCGAAGAGTGTAGAAGTGGAAATATTTTTAAAATCAGTCTACAACAAGGATTTTAAAACTTCAAGTCTTTTCTGTCTTTGTAGATTTTTGATGATGTCAGGGATACTTAAAAATATATCTTATCCACATTTTCTATTTGTTCTTAGTAGAAGGGTTGGTCTGATAAAATTTAATCAGAGATGGAATTTATACAATGGTATTTTTTAAACATGAATTTTGGAGAAGGTGGAAAGATTATTTGCACTTTTGGAAAAGGTAGAAATCGAAAACCCTAGGACTAAAATATAGTCCAAAGTGCTTGAAGTAAAAGTTTAAAGCACTTTACATTTTAGTTGCTTAAAATGAATGTGCAAATTAAGATGATCTAGAAAGAGCTGCCTAATCAAGATAGAAATATAGCAATAACAGGGACATGGAGATCCTTGTTGTGAGAGAGAAATAGAATACAAATGGGAATCAAGATGAAGCACTAGATTTTTGTCCACTGTTATTACTAAAGAGGTGAACTTATTCAGCAAGAACCATGGCAAACACTTGGAGAAGGTTCCAGAAAGTCTTTTACAATGCTAATGTTCAAATATTTAAAATTTGAAATGAAATTCTTTTCTAAAGATAAAGACCAACATTAAGGTAAACCACAGTCTCATAATTTAGTTAGCCCAAATTTAACATGACAGCTCTTTATGACATCTCTCTGTTGTAACTTATGATAAATTAGTATAATTCTCTTCAGTGATCTTCAAAAAAGAGAAAGATAAAAATTATTTTTTTTCTCATCAGATTATCACAATTGTTTAACTTTGAATGATATTTGTGAATTTTGTGTCTTAAAATAATTCCTGGTAAATAAAGCTGGGATAGTTGCTTTTTTGACCAGAAATAAAAACAAACATAAATATGTTATGGTGAATATATTGAAGACAAAGTAAAATAGTGTCAAGACAAAATAAAAATAGAAAATATTAAGTAGGAAAACTGAAATTAAACCTAGTATAACAATTATAGGAATGAAAGTAATTGGCTTAAATTTTCCTATTAAAAGATGAATAATCTCAGATTTAATTTTTATATAAACAACAATTCAACAATATGCCATTTGTATTACAGACATCTTGACAAAAAGATAGGTAACAATGAAAGATATAGCGAACAGAATTCAAGTAAAATCAATGGGAAGAGTGGATAACAAAGAATAAAATGAGATAAAGATAATCATCATTTAATAGCAATTAGTAGATGTACTATGTCTTAATGATGAATAATATAAAATCAAAATTCAGCAAGAAAAAAATTTATAAGCATGAGGAATAATTCATAAAAACACATACATATAGCTGGAGACTATAAAAGTCATCAAATCTGTGACTGGTCATGTAGATAAAATTTAATTGGAAGATGCCTTCCATATACTAGGCACCAAATTCATCTTTATTTAATTGAATTGATACCAATTATTCAGTAAATAAGTAGAACACTAGAGGTATATTGCATTTTTATGTACTCTAGTCCAACTAATTTTCAAATATCCTTGGAATATTTACCCCAAATTCCAAAGATCACCTACCAGGCTACAGATAAAATGTTTAAAGCAATTTTGAAATAAAACATGAACCTGAGCAATCAGGAGTCTCTGGGAAATAAACACATGAAAAAAGAAGATGGACCAATGGTCTAGGGAATCCTATTTCTTCCTTTAAAAATTTTAAAGAGCATCCCAGATGAACAGCATGAATTAAAATATATCTTTGATAATAGTGAAAATATATCACTTTTCCTCAGCAAGGAAGTGGTAATTAATCCAATGTTGGGGAGCAGATGTTTCTCAAGTGGTAAAGCGCCTGCTTCCCACATATGAGGTCCCAGGATTGAGGTCCAGGGTTCAATCCCAGGTACCTCCTAAATGCAAAATAAACAACAAACAACTGAAAAAAACCAACTTGGGGGAGCCAAAGTATCTCAGTGGTTGAGTGCCAGCTTCCCACACAGAGGTCCCGGCTTCAATGCCCAGCCCCGGTACCTAAAACAACAACAACAACAACAACAACAACAACAACAACAACAACAACAACAACAAACTCCAATGCAAAGAAGAATTTCAATGGAGATCTATATACATTCTCTGATTCTTTTATGAAACACAATAAGAAGGAAAAACATAATGTGACTTTTGTGTTAGTAAAGCTCGGTTTGAGGTGAAATTATGATCCTTATAAAGAAAATCTGAAAAAGATAAAGCAGTGATGAAGATATTTCTATATAATTGAAAGAAATAAGCAGTTTCAATTAAATTTGGTGTCTATATGTCTCAGAAACTACAAATGACTATGATCCTGATACTGATTTTCAGTAGCTAAGAGGAGAAATGTCATATCAACATATCAGTAAATTTAATTGGAAAAAAAGAGAAGGCTTTATTTATTGGAATGAGAAAATATTTCTGCTTTCATTATCATAATCAGGAAATATAATTTCCATTTCTACTTCTGCTACTTATGTTTAGACTTTCTTTAAGACAATTGAGGAGATTGGATTTTATTCTTTCTTCCCTGCAGTATTTAGTTGAATGGTCCATATTTAAATAAAATGCATCTTGAGTAAACGTTGAAAATACCACAGAGCGCTAATCTATGTGGAAGTAAAAAAAAAAAAAAAAAAGAAATTCGGTGGCCTGTTGCATTTGTGGAGTAAGGAGGAAAGAAAAGACTGTTCTTCTAGACCAGAGTAGAGAATGATGGCCCGATGTGGCTCCTGGATCTCTCCATTGAGTTAGAGAAACACCCTCATCCTTCACTTGTACCTGCCTGTGACTGTTATTGTAATTGTTATCTGCAAAGTCCAATTTCTCCCACTTGCTTAGGTCATCATCCTGCCCAGTCTTTGCCTTATCTTCATCTTTCCTCCTTGCCAACCCAATTCAGGCTTCTGCTCAGGGAAAGAGAGCACTAAAAGACAAGTGTACAAGGATCAGAGCTGGAACTTGGAGTTTCTGGAGCCAGCTCAGAGTTTCACATTTTTTTCACAAATGCATATATGGTTGGAGTGTTTTTGTCATTAACAATAAGGAACCAAATAAAGCCAGAACACCAGCAGCCTTATATTCATTGCTGTCCAGGGCAAATGTGGATGTATAAACATCTGTTATTCTGAGTTTTTATTTGTTATCATTCCTATTTTGGTAAGTGGCAGTAAAAAATGAAAAGGAATATGTGGTAATAGTGAAACTAATTGAAGACAACTTGTGAATGTAATAAAAAAAATGTGTGCTATTCAAGAGTTCTATATTCATTAGCCAAATATGATTTTCATATCAATTGCATTGTCAGACCAAATTTATTTTTTTTTCAAAGAGCCTGCACTGTAAACACTACTGATTATAACAAAATTAAGTTGTATGTTTTCAAACTAATACATCATCACCAACAATAAAAGTTATTAAGTCTGAATGAAGTTTGCAATTATGTTGATGGATAAGGACGATTAGGACACAAGGGCTCATCTTGATTTGCAGCACCATCTGTTCCCTTGGAAAAGACTCCAGGTGAGTAAACTGCACCTGTACTGCTTTACACACTTATGACCTGGCTGGGAGAGGGTAGAGTATGGCTTTGTAACAAGACAAAATTCCAGGCTGGAGAAAAGACCTTTTCATACTCAAGCTAAAGGCCATTCCATGTATGTTAGATATATGGGGACAGCCTTGCTCTTTTTCATTATGCTGCTCATGCCAAGGTACCAGAAGAAGTAGAGAGGTCAGAAGCACATACAATGTAAAAAATGTTTGTCCCTCCTTAGTCACTTTGTGAACGTCTGCCATATTCTTTCTCTGGAGCTCTGGCTTTCCCTGTGACGGCTGTTGGCTGTGAAGAGTCATGGGTATGGTCTGTCATTACAGCTGAAGCCCACCTTGACAATACCGGTGTCAGCACCAGAGCCCAGAATCTGACACTCCCAAAGCTGGGACCCAGAGTGCTGAGTGTGTGGTTTCCAGAGCTATGGTGAGTATTTACAGGAGCTGGAGAGAAGGCTGATTTTCTGACATAAGCTCACATTTTCTTATCCATGGATCCAAACTAAGTCTAGTGCATCATAAACATGGCTACCTCATTTGTCTGCAGAACCAGTCACTACATGGATCAGAGTCCAGTTTGGGAATAGGCTAAGACTTTGTGCACCCCCTTCCTTCATGAAGATCAGCTGAGGCACAAAACTACCTGCCTGCACACCTCCTCCAGCAGACATCAGATATGCCTGGCCAAGTTTGTGTCTCTGTAAAAGATATAGGACAGACTCAAGCTGGGGCATCTGCAACCTAATAAGAGAAATATGCACACATGCATCTTAAAATTTTATGCAAGCTGGAATTTTGTAAATTTTGAAACATAAATATTCCAATTGGTCCAGTGAATAGACTTTCCAGAATTTATTACTTTGATCCACCCAAATGATGTCAATTAAAAATGAAGCCAGGGGGAGTAGATGTGGCTCAAGCGGTTGTGCGCCGACCTCCCACATGAGAGGTCCCGGGTTTGGTTCCTGGTGTCTCCAAAGAAGACAAACAAACAATGAGCCGACAGCAAGCAGACAATGAGCACAAACAACAAGCAAAAACAATGAGCAAAAACAATGAACTAACAGACGAAGGAGCCATTTCGGTAAGAGGGTGGGAATAAAAAAACTAAAAAAAAAATAAAGCAAAACATTAAAAAAAACATTAAGCCAGACTTCATTCGAACTTTCTAGGCTTCTAGTTATACAATATCTTCAATTTCTCTAAGCCAAAAACTCCTGTGTTGATTCTTGTCTTTATAAGGATTACTTAAAATATTCTTCATAGGATTTATGTATCAGATGAGTAGAATTCCTATTTTTATTAAAATTAATTCTCTTTATTTTCTTCTATTTCAAGATCAGCTCAATTTTGTAATTTCATTTCCAAATGCTTCTAGTGATTTGCTGAGCACTTTCAAGTAATTACCATAGGGATCAAACTGTAGGTCATTATCTGGTAACTTCTTATATGAGCATCCATGCATATAAGTACAGTGGATGTCCAAATAATAATCTTGGCAACATATTTTTTAACAATAGGCGATAGATACAGGGAGTAGACACATATAGAGACACATATTTCTGTTTTTTATAAAAAGCCACATGCATATAATTAATGGGAGGCTGTAGAATATCATAAAACACATCATGACTTTTAAAGAATCATGGAAATTCAGGGATTTAAAGGAAATGGCAAATGGCATTTCAAACCTACTAAAGACTTTAGTTCTTTTTCACAATTTGATGACTAGCTGGGACTAGTTGAAGGGAAGCAAGAGCTTCTTCTTGCCTTGATGTTAACAACCAGAATCCTCTCACTATGAATAAGGACTAGGGAATGAAGGTAGTATGTGTGGGGCAATTAGCCCATGTTTTTGGAAAGCTGCCTTGTAAAGGAACTCCATGGAATAAGTTGGAGGTCTTTCAGCCTCCAACTTGTGGTTAGTCTCTGGTCACATTGCCAGCATCTTGGGAACTGCCACTTGCTCTCTGTCAAGTTTCTTTAGAACCAGTCATAGAGGCAGTTATGAGTCACAGATTGAAAATCACTTTCAAACTAGGGCAATAAGACAAAATTTTCCAGATTCTATAACTTTTCCTTAAATGTCCTATTCTGACTTTTGTTCTCCCTTTCCTCCTCCCAGTCTTCCTATACCATTATCTATACCCTCTCTCTTGCTAACTCAGCAGGAACTACTTATTCAGTTATCAATTACATCATCTTTCTCTTGAAGATTTTTCCTGCTCTGGGATATTCTTGAAAACTTACTTTCTCTTAAGAAAATTCATATTTTTCCTATTAGAGCTGAATATTAAATTTGACAAGTTTTGATGAATTAATGAATCCATAGCCAAATGTAATTGGATGTTAATGTGCAGCCAGTCTAGGCCATGCCATTTGTGCTTCAGATTAGGATTTTTAAAGAAATAATTCTGCAAAATAAAATATGGTTGGGAATTTAAGGCAACAAAGTGGGCATAGGACTTCTATTTGTCTTCATGGAGGTCTGGAATCAGCCAAGTAGGGAGACTTTACTTTGCTTAGAGTGATGTCTACTTTAAATTCATAGCTGCATGAATTAGATGCCCAGAAATCAGTTACATCATTAGAAACATTCATTCTGTGAAAGCCCAAATTAGAGAAAACAGTAGAGGCTCTTGGACAAATTTAGACTTCCATGTCCTGCCCTTCAGCATTATATGACTCTTGTGCCAAAGCTTTTGCAGATTTCAACATGGTTTATACTTATTTTATACTTACTTTAGAAGATGCTTTTTCCCAGCTCAGCAATCACAACCCCACATTATATAGTTGTTCCACTGTCCTTTATCAGACTCTTCCAGGTGTAAGAGAGGGAAAGTGAATTCTCATGGGTGCCAGTTGGAGCAGGAGAGCATTTTTAAATGTCACATGACTCAGTCAGGCAGTTGAGTTGAGATCATGCCCTTATAACCCAAGGTCAAAGCAGAGGGAGAAGCTTCAGTGACTGGCAGTGATCATCAGTTTTCTCCTCTCACCAACTGCCACCGCAAGAAGGCAACATGGTAATTTAAATAAAATAAAAAATTATAAGCTTTTGTTTTATTTAGTTCAGAAAATTTTAAAGATGGTAGAATCCACTTTAAATGAATACTTAAATTGAACTGGGAACAATATCCCAGTGTTGTTAATGTTTCTTCTGTGGTTCCAGAGGTGGGTGATCTCCAGTTGAAATAATTCAGGCCAGGATAAGATACGATTCCATGAAGATGAATCTTGCCACTACATCCTTTCTCCTCTAAGATGTACACTGGTTGGTGCAAGTCTGTGGATTCTGCCTTTATACTGTGATGAGCCTTCAAATGACACTGACTGACACTGGAGAACAATCACAGATAGTTTGGTTTTTATTTTCTTTTTCTTCCTGTGAGCTATAGACACAGAGTAAATTCCCATCAAGGAGTTAGTTTTTGTAGGACAATAACTCCTGTCCTTTTTATAGCTAAGTCACTTAACAATGCCTCCAAAGTTCCTTGTTTGTCTTAGTGAGAAAAAGTATAGGTTAGGGAAGCAATGTGTCTCAACCAGTTGGGCATCTGCGTCCCACATGGGAAGTCCCTGGTTTGGGTCCCAGTGCCTTCTAAAGAAGACAAGCAGATGCCCGCACCTGCTAGATGCAGCAAGAGCTAGATGCCCGCACTCTGCCACAGTGAGAGCTAGAAGCCCGCACCTCACCACAATAAGCAGATGCCACAGGCCAGCAGACTCCTCAGCCTGCAGGAAGCAGAAGTGGCTTAGGCTGTTAGGCACTCACCTCCCATGTGAAAGGTCCCTGGTTCAGTTCCCTGTGCCCCCTAGAGGAGGCAGGTGAGCAAACAATGAGCAGACAAAAGGAACCATTGGGGAGGAGAGATAAATTTTAAAAATTAAATAAATGAAGTAAAAAAAAAAAGCATAGGCTAGTTTCTCTTTATGAAAAGTTTTTAATATAAGTATGTGGGTTTGCACTGTAGAATAAAGCAGGATTCATTGTAGATGCCAGAAATCAGTTACATCATTAGAAGCATTCATTCTAAGCAAATTATTTTCTCTCTCTTTGCCTCAGTTTCCTCATCTATAAAACTAGTGCTTTCCTTGTAGTATTGTAATGAAAATTAAAAGTAAATATATTAAAAATTATTATCATAATTCTTGACATAGTACATGGACTCAATAGTTGTAAATCCATATATTTTGTTGTGGTTGTTTTTGCTATTATTTTTATTCCTATTTTAATCTTATTCTTTCCTTTACTTACCAAAAGGAATCATTTGCTAGTTGTCCTTAACACTGATTAAAAAGAAAAATGAAAACTGTCCACTGGAATTTTTTTTTTTTTGGTAACCCAGTTGAATCTTGGGTATAGTTTGTATTCAATATTTTGAAGAAAAGAGAAATAAAGATCCATTTAATCCCATAGCTGACATTTCTTTGGTAGATTAGATCTTCTCTTTTGGAATTGTTAGTTTTTTAAATTCCTATTGTTTTTAATATGGAGCCAATTTTGTTATAAATAATGTATTTAAAATAATAATCTGTCTTCTTTCTTTAATAAAATTTCAATTTCCATTTTTATAAACATTTGTAATCTTCAAAAAGAAAACACATGCCTCTCTCATAATTTACCATCCCTCCATTTCTCCTGGCTCTTATGCTATAACTAGGGTTAAGACAAAGCATAACTCAGCTGGGGAAAGCTGGGTCTGGTAAAGAAGGAAAGAGACTGTAATAGTTTCCTATAGCTTGCTCAAGCAAATTACCACAAATTTTGTAGCTTCAACAACAGATGATAATTCTCTCACGTTTCTGGAGGCCAGAAATCTGAAATCAGTACTTCTGGACCACAATCAAGATGTTAGCAGGTGTGATGGTTAGGCTAATGTGTCAACTTAGCCAGGTAATTGTGCCCACTTGTTTGGTTAAGCTAGCACTGGACTAATTGTAATTCAAGAACATTTATGGACTTTAGTTACCAGTGAGTTTACTGCATAGATAGCTGATTACATCTACATCAACCAGGAAGATTGCCGTCAGCAATGAGTGTCGCTTTATCCAATCAATTGAATGCCTTAAAAGGAGAAGTGATTTCAGCATACAGAGAGAATTTCCCAGCTCGTCTTTGGACAGTCAACATCTCCCAGAAACTTATCAAGGACCTTTGTTGGACTTCCATTGGAGCCCCTGGTTTGCAACCTGCCTGTGGAAACTGGACTCGTGCATCCCCACAGTCACATGAGAGACATTTATAAACTTTCATACTATTTACAGATATCTCTTGTTGATTCTGTTTCCCTAGAGAACTCTGACTAATACAGCTTGGTACTGGGAGTGGTTCTTGAGGAACTGAATCTTAAACATGGGATATCTGAGGTGGTTCTGGGAGTTTTGTAATTGGCTCTTGTAGCTGTTTGGCAGTTTGATGTAATTATGAATTCCAAAAATATATATTGGATTATGCTTGTAAACTGGTCTGCTAATCTGGGCATAATTAAGTTATGATTAGGGCGTTGACTGGGTAAAGTCAATAGGGCGTTGAACCCCACCTCTTGGTGGGTGGGGTCTATAAGATAAAAGACATGGTAAAGGACAGTGTTGGAGAAGTTTTGATGTTGGAGACTTGAGCTGGAGCTCTGGGGAGTAAGAGAGCTTGGTCGTGAGGAAGACGAGAAGGCCCTGGGATAGAGATGAGCCATTCATCTGAGAGTTCACATCTGGCCTTCTGGAGAGAAGCAAAGCCTAGAGAGCCTCATAGTCTACAGCTGACCTTGTGGGGGAAACAGAGAAGCTAAGCCTAGGGAGAAACGCAGCCCCAGGAAGAGAAGAACCCAAAAAGACTGAACCCTGGCAAACATCAGCAGCTGTCTTGCTCCAACATGTGGCAATGGCCTTTGGTGAAAGAAGAAACTTATGCTTTATGGCCCAGTAATTGTAAGCTTCTACCCCAAATAAATACCCTTTATAAAGACCAACCAATTTCTGGTATTTTGCATCAGCACCACTTTGGCTGACTAATACAGCTCTCTACTCCAA
Source organism: Chaetophractus vellerosus (assembly GCA_004027955.1). Taxonomy (NCBI): domain Eukaryota; kingdom Metazoa; phylum Chordata; class Mammalia; order Cingulata; family Chlamyphoridae; genus Chaetophractus; species Chaetophractus vellerosus. Next base: position 4,781 of record PVKH010007496.1, on the reverse strand, counting down.
TTGGACTCAAGGGTACTAATGACTTCCTTTCCAATAATGAAGAAGCCACTAACAGTCCATGGTGTGAGTTGGAAATGGAGACATGCAAAATATCATCACTGGATTCCCCTCCCTCCACGCTTATAAGAAGCAAGGATCTGGGTGAGAGTGTTTTCAACACATTAACAGAGTTTTGTGGAGTCAAAAGGTATAATGATGTTGGCTGGCTCCTCCTAGATACTCTGGATACAGTAACAAAAGAAATAAATGAGCTAAAGGCTTCAAATTTGAAACTTAAAACACCACGTGAATGATGTGAAAATTTCTATGTGTGCTCTGAATGAAAATCTTGTCTCCTGCAGCCACAGGCTTGAGATATCTGAGAATCAAACTCAGACTCTCATTGTACAAGTAGCAGAGTTACAAAGGAAACTAAAATCTCAACTCCACAGGGTGTCTGCGGTTAAAGTAAAAGCATTGATTGGAAAAGAGTGGAACCCAGAGGATTAGAATGAGACATATGGGATGAGGATAATATTGGTGGGGACATTGGAACCCTAAATTCTCCTGAGACTTTACCAGGTAAACCTGTGATGGCCTGTCCTGTGGAGACCACATCTTGTCAACCTTTTATCACCCAGCCTTCAGCCTGCCCCAAGGAGTCCAGACCTCCTTCCAGCCCTGAGATGATGCCAGCCAAACTGAAGCCTGTACTGCCCATCCTCTGTCCTGCCCCATGGCTATAATGGAATAGAATCCTTATATAATGGAATTAGAATCCTTAAACATTATGGGAATGATCAGGTCTAAGTCTGGTAAAAGTCGAGTATTGGCAAAGACAAGGTGGGTATGGCTACCATAATAAAAAGCAGATTCAAAGTAGTACTCAATAATCTGAGTTGCATAGAGTCCTGTTAACTAATAGATCATGGGATACCTAGAAGTGAAACAGATGGGCAGTCTACTAAATTTCTTCTGTTTTTGTATAAGCAGAAGAGTTCTAGGTCAAGTGAACAAAGCCCTAACTCATATTACAGATGCAGAGAATCATGGCCCCTTAATCAATTCCCAGGCTTGAGACAATTTACAGATCCAGAGTCCCTTGAATGAGGGGAAGGCCAGGTCCCCTTGGGGAAGGATCCTGTTAAACTGCCAAAAATTTATACTGTTAATTTTCCTCCCACATTTCCCCAAGGAGATCTATGGCCTTTCACCAGAGTAACTGTGTATTGGGGAAAAGGAAATGATCAGATATTTGAGGGATTATTAGATACTGGCTCAGAAGAGACATTAATTTCAGGAGACCCAAAACATCACTGTGGTCCACCAGTCAGAGTAGGGGCTTATGGAAGTCAGGTGATTGATGGAGTTGTAGCTCAAGTCCATCTCACAGTGGGTCCAGAGGGTCCCCAGACCCATTCTGTGGTTATTTCCCCAGTTCCGGAATGCATAATTGGAATAGACATACTCACTAACTGGCAGAATCTCCACATTGGATCCCTGACTTGTGGAGTGAGGGCTATTATGGTTGGAAAGGCCAAGTGGAAACCACTAGAACTGCCCCTACCTAGCAAAATAGTAAACAAAAGTCAATACTGAATTCCTGGAGGGATTGCAGAGATTAGTGCCACCATCAAGGATTTGAAGGATGCAGGGGTGGTGATTCCCACCATATCCCCATTCAACTCACCTATTTGGCCTGTGCAGAAAACAGATAGATCTTGGAGGATGACAGCAGATTATCATAAACATAACCAGGTGATGACTCCAATTGCAGTTGTTGTCCCAGATGTAGTTTCATTGCTTGAATAAATCAACACATCCCCTGGTACCTGGTATGCAGCTGTTGATCTGGCAAATGCTTTTCTCTCAACTGCCATTAGTAAGGGCCACCAGAAACAGTTTGCTTTCAGTTGGCAAGGCCAGAAGCATACCTTCACTGTCCTGCCTCAAGGGTATATCAACTCACCAGCCCTATGTCATAATGTTGTCTGCAGGGATCTTGATCATCTCTCCCACCAACAAAATATCACATTGGTCTGTTATATTGATGATATCATGTTGATAGGACCTAGTGAGCAAGATGTAGCAGAGACTCTAGACTTATTGATAAGACATTTGTATGAGAGAAGATGGGAGATTAATCCAACAAAAATACAGGAACCTTCCACCTCAGTGAATATTCTAGCTGGTATATATGAGATAGGGCTCTAGCAGGTCCTGAAGGCACAAGTAAGTTACATAAAGAAGTAGCCCAAATGCCCATGGTCAAAACCCCTGCCACATTACTTTCTCTTTCCCAGCCCACACCTTTGACTTCTTGGGGAGTCCCTTACAATCAGTTGACTGAGGAAGAGAAAACTCGGGCCTGGTTTGCAGATGGTTTTGCGTGACATGCAGGTGCTACCTGAAAGTGGACAGCTGCACCGCAGCCCCTTTCTGGGACATCGCTGAAGGATAGTGGTGAGGGAAAATCCTCCAAGTGTGCAGAACTTTGAGCAGTGAACTTGGTTGTTCATTTTTCTTGGGAAAAGAAATGGCCAGAGGTGCATTTGTATGCTGATTCATGGGCTGTTGCCAATGTTTTGGCTGGATGGTCAGGAACTTGAAAGGGACATGATTGGAAAATTGGTGACAAAGAGATCTGGGGAAGAGGTATATGGACTGACCTTTCAGAGTGGGCAAACAACATGAAAATACTTGTGTCCCACATGAATGATCACCAGAGGGTAATTTCATCAGAGGGAAGATTTTAATAATCCAGTGGATAAGATGAGCTGCTCTATAGCTAATGCTCAGCCTCTTTCCCCAGCCACTCATGTCATTTCCTAGTGGGCTCATGAACAAAGCGGCCATGGAGGTAGGAATGGAAGTTATGCATGGGATCAGCAACATGGACTTCCCTTCATCAAGGATGACTTGAGTACAGCCACTGCTGAGTGCCAATCTGCCAGCAGCAGAGACCCACACTCAGCCCTTAATAGGGCACCATTCCTTGAGGTGACCAGTCTGCTACCTGGTGGCAGGTTGACCACATTGGACTACTTCCCCAATGGAAGGGGCAGCAATTTGTTTTAACTGGAATAAACACATAAGGGTTTGCATTTCCTGCACACAATGCTTCTTTCAAAACTTCTGTCGGTGGACTTACCGAATGTCTTTTCTACTGCCATGGCATTCCACACAGCATGCTTCTGATCAAGGAAGCCATTTCACAGAAAATGATGTGTGGGAATGAGCACATGCCCATGTAATTCACTGGTCTTACTATGTTCTCCATCACCTGGAAGCACCTGGATTGATAGAACGGTGGAATGGCCTTTTGAAGACTCAATTACGGCACGAACCTCGTGGTAAGACCTTGCAAGGTGGAGCGATATTCTCCAGAAGGCTGTGTATGTCTCAAATCAGTGTCCACTCTATGGTGCTGTTTCTCCCACAACCAGGATTCATGGGTCCAGGAAGCATGGGGCAGAAATAGGAGTGGCACCACTCACTATTACCCCTAGTGACCCACTAGGAAAATTTTTGCTTCCTTTCCCTGAAACTTAAGCTCTGCTGGTATAGTTCCAAAAGGAGGTATTAGTTCCAAAAGGAGGAGTGCTGCCACCAGGGAACACAATAATGATTCCATTGAACTGGAAATCAAGCCACTTTGGGCTTCTTTTACCTCTGAATCAACAGGCAAAGAAAGGAATTATTGTACTGGCTGGGGTGAATGATCCTGACTATCAAGGGGAAATAGGAATGCATCTACCTAATGGGGTTAAAGAAGAGTTTGCCTGGAATACAGGAGATCCTCTAGGGCTTCTCCTAGTACTGCCATGCCATGTGATTAAAGTCAATGGAAAATTGCAACAACCCAATCCAAGCAGGACTAACAATGATGCAGAATCTTCAGGAATGAAAGTTTGGGTCACCCCACCAGGCAAAGAACCATGGCCAGCTGAAGTGCTTGTTGAGGTAAACGGGAACATGGAATGGGTACTGGAAGAAAGTAGTGATAAATATGAACTTCAACCACCTGACCAGTTATAAAAATGAGGACTATAATGGTCTTGAATCTTTCTTCCTTGTTTTGTTATGAATATGGTTGTATATATACACAAAACAAATTTCTTTGTTTTCTTCCCCTTTTCCGTTATCATATGACAAGTTGTATTAGTTTCATGTCATAATATTTAATGATTTCAACTTTAAGAGTGAATATTACCCAAGGACTTACACCCTGCATGCAGGGGAATTGAACATTGTTAGGCAGAAATATATATATGCATATCTGTTATTTCTTTTTCTTAGAGACTAAGTATGGTTTCAGGTAATGTGTATGGTTGCCAAATTGACAAGGGGTGGACTGTGATGGTTAGGCTAATGTGTCAGCTTGGCCAGGTAATTGTGCCCACTTGTTTGGTGAAGCAAGCACTGGGCTAATTTTAATACAAGGGCATTTATGGACTTTAGTTACCAGTGAGTTTACTGCATAGATAGCTGATTACATCGACATCAACCAGGGAGACTGCCACCAGCAATGAGTGTCACTTTATCCAATCAGTTGAATGCCTTAAAAGGGGAAGTGATTTCAGCATTCAGAGAGAATTTCCCAGCTCATCTTTGGACAGTCAACATTTCCTGGAAACTCATCAAGGACCTTCATTGCACTTTCATCGGAGCCCTGGTTTGCAGACTGCCTGTAGAACCTGGACTCATGCATCCCCATGGTCATGTGAGAGACTTTTATAAAATCTCATACTATTTACAGTTATCTCCTGTTGATTCTGTTTCCCTAGAGAACCCTGACTAAT
>PVKH010007495.1:0-20180 GCA_004027955.1 Chaetophractus vellerosus | reverse complement strand
TAGTCTACAGCTGCCTTGTGGAGAGACGCAACACACAGAGAACCTCATGGTCTACAGCTGAACTGGTAGAAGCAGAAGCTAAGCCTAGAGAGAAACGCAGCCCGGGAACAGAGGAACCCGGAAGCTGAACCCTGGAGACGTCGGCAGCCATCTTGCTCCAACACGTGGACTTTGGTAGGAGAAGAAACTTCTGCTTTGTGGCCTGGTAACTGTAAGCGTCTACCCCAAATAAATACCCTTTATAAAGACCGACCAATCTTTGGTGTATTTCAAAAGGCACTCTTGTGGCTGACCGAAACACCAATTATTGGGAAATGCAAACGGAAAACCATAATGAGATACCACTACACACCTACCCAAATGAGTAACATTGAAAAGAACTGACAATACCAAGTATTGACAACGATGTAGAGTGACTAGTCCTCTTATGCTTTGCTAGTATGAGTGTGAAATAGTAAAGCCACATTGGAAAACAGTTTGGCAGATTCTAACAAAGGTAAAATATGACTACCCTTTGACCCAGCAATTCCACTCCAAGGGGTACCCAAGAGAAACAAGTCCACATGTTCCCAAAAGATATATACAGAAATGTTCATAACAGCCTTTGCCATTATAGCCCACTTCTTGAAACAACTCAATTGCCTATGAACAGAAAAATGGATAAATCAAATATATATCACACAAAAGAATACTACATGGCAATTAAAATTAACTACGGATGCTCACGGAATACAGGTGAACCTCAAAAACATTAAATTGTACAAGAGAAGCCAGAAACAAAGGAAAACATACTATATGGTTCCATTTGTATGACATTCAAGAACAGGCAAAACTTAAAAAATTAATCTGCGGTTATACAAAGCAGAATAGTGACTTCATCAGGGATGGCATTGAGCAGGAAGAGGCTCTAGGCAACCTTTGTTATGGTGTAATGCAGCTATGCCTTGATCTGGGTTGAGTTTGCCTGGTGTAAACTCAAAAACTCACCAAGCTGTATGCCTAAGACTGGAGCATTTTAGTACGTATACTTCAGTGAAAAACATTTTTTGAAACATCATTGAACATCTTTTATGAGCTAATGATGATAGTATGATGAATGCCTGAACAACTTCAGCCACTGATAAGCTCATGATCCATTCTAGTAGACATAAAAAATAAAACATGATCATAGTTTCATATAAATATAATCACATCATATGTAAGGCTTCTTTCACTCAGCATGTTTTTGAGATTCATCCATGTTAAGTGTTTCATTAGTCTGTTTCTTGTTGTTGCTTTGTAGGATTCTATTGTATGAATAAGTCACAATTTTTACCCATTCTCCTACGAGTGGTTACATGAGCTGAATTCAGTTTGAGGATGAACAATGCTGCCATGACATTCTTTTACAAGTCTTATTGTGACACATGGTTTTATTTCTCTAAGGCAGTAGTTTTAACCGTGGGTGATTTTGGCCTCCAAGGAGGCATTCGGCAATGTCTGGAGACATTTTTAATTGTCACAATTAGGGAATGGTGTGCTACTGGGATCTAACGAGTGGAAGCCAGGGATGCTGCTAAACATTTTCTGGCACAAAATTTCAATAGTATCAAGGGTAAGAAATCCTGCTCTGGAGAAAATTTAAGCAGTAAAATTACTAGTAGGAAATAAAAAAGAACACTGAGTGACTCTACAGGTAGAGTCATGTGGGGATTGCCTGGAAAGGAGCCTGACAAACATTGTTTGATATCTTGCCAGGGGTTTGGATTATATATACATACACATACACATATATATGCATTTGTCAAAACTCAGCATTGTCCACATGAGATCTGTGCTCTTTATTGCATATAAATTTTGCATAGAGAAAGCTGTAAACAAATATTGAACTTTAATTAATGATATGTATGCTGAAGTATTCAGCAAGAAGTGAACTAGTGTCTTCAGCTTACTTTGAAATGCATCAAAAAATAGTTTGGATGCTAACAACCTCAAAATTGAGGAATGAACAAACATAAGGGGGGAATGAAGCCACAGACCAAAGTAGACTTATTAGTGCTGTAGTAATCTATGTCACCAACATTGATATAAATATGGTAGTTACCAGAAGTTCTGAGGCAAATGGGAGGGAGGAATAAGTAGAACATAGGGCATTTTTAGGGCATTGGAATTGTTCTGCATGACATTGCAATGGCGGAAAGAGTCCATATACATTTTGTCAAAACCTAGAAAACTGTACAGCCAAGTGTAAACCATAATGTAAACCTTAGCTAGTAGCAATGCTTCAATATTGGTTCATCAATTGTAACAAATGTACCACATTAATGTACGATGTTATCAGTAGAGGGAAATGTGGGAGGAGGAGGGGGTGGGTTTTATGGGAATCCCCTACTCTTTCAATGTAACTTTTCTGTAACGTAAAACTCTAAAAATAAATTTACTAAAAAAAAAAATTGGGAAAAAATAGTTTGGATGTTGATAGAGGGTCGATTCCTGGATATATATGTGATAAAGTATAGTAAAAAACAAAAAAAAAAATTAAAAACATATATGGTAGAATCTGGTGGGTTTGTATGAGTGATTACTGTAAAATCCTTTCAACTTTGTTGTTATGTTTGAAAAATTTTACAATAAATTGTGAAAAAAACTGACTGTGGTTCCAATGGAAACATATGTAAAGTGTTTTGGCAGTACAGAGGAAGGGGTAATTACCTATGCTTGTAGAAATTGGAGAACAAGTATTTGTGCTGGGTCTTGAAAATTAAACAGGAGTTTGACAGACACAGAAAAGCAATATAGGAATTTTAGGCCAGGAACATTACAATATAGAGCAATAGTTCACAACTCTGGCTATATATTAAAATTACATGGAAATCTGCAGAAGCATTATGGTACACAGGCCCCACCCCAATTCAATTAATGTCTACTCTTAGTAGAAGAGACCTAGGGACCACAATTTTTAAGAGCATCAGTATTCTTAAAAGCCCGGGTTAGTCTAATGGGTAGCCAGAAGGAAGAATCCCTGGTATAGAAGTAGGAAGGTACATGGCATATTCAGGAATAGGTATTCTGGCCTGACTGAAGGGATTGGCAGTGAAAGAGTGGAGGTAATGAGCTAGACAGGTGGGCTGGAATCAGACTGTATAGACCAGAGGCTGGATAACTACACCTAAGGGCCAAATCTGGCCTGCCACTTGTTTTTATACAGCCTATGAGTTAAGGATGGTTTTTACAATTCTTAATTGTTGAGGAAAATAAAGAATACCTTTTTTTGTGACACATGAAAATTATATGAAATTCAAATTTTAGGGTTCACAATTTTTTTTGGGAAACCAGCCACACCCATTTATTTAAATATTGTCGACGGCTGCTATTGTACAAATGGCAAGGTTGAATAACTTTAATAGAGAATGCATGATCATGAAACCTAAAATATTTACTAAGTGCCTCCTTACAGACAAATTTGCCACTGACTCTTTATCAAAATACATAGTATGCCATTCTTATATCACTCAACTTTTTTTCTATAGACATTTAAAGAAACATAATAGCCAAATAAAATCAGAACTGTAACTCTGACAGCAGTATAAAGCATGAATTAGACAAAGCAGCAGCTATATGCAGCTCCATCAGTTAGAAATTACTGCAAGAACCTAAATTACAGATGAAGAGAGACTGCACTTGGAGTTGGTGGTGGGAGTGTGAAGAGAAAGTGAAGATAAAGAGGGGGGATATCTTGCAAGACTCTTATATAGAATTGACAAAATCTGGTTGGGAAAGGGGAGGTAAGAGGGAAGAGATGGAAAGATTGACATTTTAGTTCTGTTGGCTTGAGTGAGATGATTTTAAAAAAGCAAAAGGAAGAGCAAAAAAAAAGGAGGGAAAATGAAAGCAAATGAATTTGGCATTGCACATTAATAGTTTGGCATACTTGAAAGCTTGGTAATCCATTCATGTCATTTACAATACCTTGCATTGTATTTTGTATAAAGCTAATCTTACTAAATTGTGAACACAGCCATGTCTTATTCATTTAATACCCTGACACTATATGTTGTACATAAGAGGTAACAAATATTCTTGAATGGATGAATAAGATTGGAAATTTCTTAAGGGCAAAGATATGCCTTAAGTTTCAAGGGGGCAGGGAGGAAACCAGACGTGATGTCTTAGTTTGCCAGGGCTGCTAAGAAAAATACCACACAATGGGTTGTGTTAAATGACAATGTACTGTCTCACAGTTTTAAAGGCTTGAAGTCCAACATCTAGGTTTTGGCAGGGCTTGTTTTCTCCCGGAGTCTGTAGCTTTCTGGCAGTCCTCAGTCATGTGGCAATCTCTTGCTCTTTTGTCTGCTCCTCTGACTTCTGGCTTCTACATTACACCCAACTGCTTTTGCACATAAAGTTGTCAGCCATACTGGATTAAGGCCCACCCTCATTAAGTTCAGCTATCTCTTAACTAATAAGAGCAGCTTCTAAGGTCCCATTTACAAATGATTTCACACACACAGGAACAATGATTGACTCTAACCTGCCTTTTGTGGGGGACATGATTCCACTCCTAACAGGGAGGAGAATGCACGGGCCATCAGCCTGCCTCCTTGTCTTTAATTAGCCAAGGTTCTGTGACACCACTTTAAGTGGAGCTGAGGTATGGCTGGAAACATCCATTCTCAGCAGCTGTATGCTATAGAAGCAAAAAAAACTTGCCTTTTACCTTTCTGTCTTCTGGGAACAAAAGACAATGGCTACTCTTTAGAAAGACAGAGGTTATTATGGAAGTTGAGGGTTCAGATGAATGGGAGAGCACTTTGACAGTGAAGAGAATAAACACTGGGGCATTAGGGGAGCCATCAGGAGATGCCATCCCCAGTGAATAAACCCATCTGCCAGTAACATTATTCAAAACCACAGTTCAAACTGCAATTGCATGGCAAATAGACTTTTACACATTAGATGAAAAAGACAGGTGGTGACAGGTAAAATTGGATGGAGGCTACCCTGCTAGGTATATTGAATGCCTGAGGTCATTTCCAGATGTGTAGATGCCAGAGGAAGAATAAGACAAAATAACAGGATGCTGGGCAGAGGCCAGGTGAAATTATGGCGGCTGCTGAAGCAATGGCAGGCACACCTAATGAGGAAAATGACAGAGGGAGGCCCTAGCCACAAAGACAGAGGTCTGCAAGTAGGACAGAGAAAGAAAGAGCAGGTCATGGCCCAAAATGACCTTGGTCTCATGGTGAATGCCCCTTAGTTTGGACCTTTTTACCTTATCCAGCATAGCTCACAGCCACCAGCAACCCAAGGCTTCCCTCTTACCGACCCCATTACAAATTGGGGTACATTTTCAATGCACAGTATCCAGTGGATACTATGTTAGAACCAAAAGGAAAATATTCCCTGATTTCCCCCACTTAATATCCATAGAACTGAGCCAGAAAACAACCATACCACCAACCTCCCATACCACCAAGAATCCTAAATTACACTTACTCTTTAGAATTAAAGGCATTGTGTCTCTGGTAGGCTCCCTAAAGAGTAGATTTACACTAGAACCCTAGCATTAATACTTTATAGGGCTGCCTCAGGATAAATTGTCCTGTGAAGCATCTCATGTCATGAAGTCAATTAGGCGGGCCTCGAGAAAAAGTTTCAGGGCCCAGTAAGAGGGTCCTCAGTGAGAAACAGAGAACTGACATTGGAAACCAGGGAACCCTTTCAACTGACCAAAGCCACCATGCCCAGATCATTACCATCTATAAGTTGCCCAGCCCTAAACGGGAACTGTCAGCGCCTACAATCTTGTGAGGGGACAAGGAGCATCTTCACATCAGTTTGGGCTAGGATAGCTTTCTCACTCCATTTCTGTGCTTGTCAATCATCACGCAGAGATGAATTGAAAAGAGATGAATTGTCCTTTATTTCAAGAGTAACTTTCAACTAGATAGTTCAAAGCACCAGCTAAATTCGTCTTTCTCTAGAGATCCATAGCATGTAAATTTCCTTTTAACCCAATCATGATTTTTTTCTAATGATTGTGAAATATTATATATTAGAGTTTGTAGGGTAGATCATTTTTGAAAATTGTTCATTGCAAAAGAAAAGTCCTATGGAGGACGTGGCCATCAATAAAGCAGGACATTTTGATTGATCATAGAATGTGACTCAAGATGGGATAAATATTGAAGGAAATAAAAGAAGGACTCATCTCTGCCTCAAGGAGCAAGAAATAGAGGAAAGTGAAAGGAAACACACTAGATTGAGTTAGGCAGAGATGCCTTTGAATAAAGCTTCTATGTTTTCTGTGTGACCTTGGGCAAATGCCTTAACCTCTCTGAATCTTAGTGTCTTTACTTCCAAAATTAAGTGTGGTAAATTATCTCACAGGGTATTCAAAACAAATGTGGTTGGTACATAATCGATGCCACACAATGCTTTTATCCAAACTTTGTTCTCCTTTCCCCAGCTGTGACCCCTCTGGTTATTTATTTCCTTGGTGCCAGGAAGACACAACAGGAAGTCCTGATTTCTAATGAATCTTGAATTGTATTTATTTTTTTTTAATGCAACATATCACTGAACTTCAATTCTCTCATTCCCTCTCTGACAAACTGAAAAAACGGTGGCCAGATATGGTCTTTAAAGGCCCCTCCACCTCTCCCACCTTATCATTCTAACTACTAGGCTATAGAAGATAAAATTTGAAAAGAAGAATACAATGAACACAGAAAGATCCTGATGGACTTGGGGACCTGAAAAAGTTTTGTAGTTTCTTAGAGCCTTGCACTGTCTCCTAAAGCATGGGTAGGAAGGTAGTAGATGAAGGAAAGATGAGAGGATGTTCCCAAGTGAGGATGATCACCTGAGCAAAGGCAGGGAGGCAGGGTTGAGGAAGACATGTGAAGACTTGAAGGGAGACTAACCTAAATGAAGCAAACAAAAATTTTGGAATATCATATGAATAAAGGCCGGGAATGCCAAGACTATCTTTTGAATACACTGAAAAACTAGGGAGATGCTGTTTTTTAGTTACTGCAGGAAACAAGAGCATGATATCTCCCTTCTCCAAACCTTAGTGAACACCTAAAGTGTCTATAAATTCTTCTGGTCCTTGATCTTCCCAAATAAACATCTCCAAGGCACAAACCACATATATGCTTCTCTTGTAGAAAGCAGAGAGTAGATATCAACAGTACACATGAACTAGCCAAATGGCCAAAACAAACAAAACGCTTATAGTACTATAATCCACATGGTTGGCATCACAATAGTACTGCAGTTAAAAAAAACATGGTCCCTGCAACCAAAATAACTCAGCTCCAATTTTATTTTTTCTCTAACCCTAACCCCACGGAAAGGATATTAGTCAACAGGGACACATAAAATCTTCTCTTTCCCTCACCAGTGCATGAGTTGCCTATGTTACACCAGGAATCTCCTCAAAACCACCAAAGCTCCCCCGCCCTCAAAACCTTGTTATAGCTCGCTCTCTCTCCTACCCCCACCCAATTATTCATCCCCTAAATCCTAGAAAGAAGCCAGGTAGGAAGCAGAGATACTTAATAAAATGACCCAGAATTCTTGATAATAAGCAAGAAAAGGGAAATTTTGTAGAAATTCGCATATCCATCATTCCACACAAATTTCCAACATCTACTGTATGATGAACCAAAAGTGATTTGGTACATTCAATATTTTGAGTCTCATCTGATTTATACAAGAGGTGGGACCCAAAGAGTCTAATTCCACATGTTCACGAGAGAGAGAAGCAGCAACCTCATTCTGTTCAGTAGCACCTTTCCTGAGTTCACAAGGTCAATACCCAGCAGAACCCTAAAAAAGCACACTTGATGGATCCAGAGGCAGTAAATTGTCTGAGAGAAGGATCCGAGTAGAAAGGAAGAGAAGAAAGGCATTTGGGAGAGCCCAGATAACAATATAAATCACAAACTCCAAACTTTCTCAATAGAGTTTTGTGTCTGCCTTGTCTAATTTCAAGGCAACAAGTCTCTGCAGGGCTCAGAAAGTTAACCTCCCCAGTTGCGAGCTGCTATCCCTTAAGTCCCTTTAATACCAGGGTTCTTAACCAGGGGTCCCCGAAGCCATTTCAGGGAGTCTGTGAGCTTGAATTGAAAAAATTCAACTTATCTTTATTTTCTCTGACCTCTAACTGAAATCTAGCATTTCCTTCACTTATGAATGTATGCAATAAATTACAGTAGTATTCATTTCATATCACAATACAGTTGTTGTATATCTCGAAAAATCTCTTACACTCATCCATACTTCGAAATTACTGTAGTTGTTAGACCCAGTGCTAGTTGAGTGTCGTAAAATTATCTGTCGCTACATTCTGAGAAGGGATCTATGGTTTTCACGTGACTGGCAAAGGAGTCCGTAGAACAAAAAAGGTTAAGAACCCCTCCTTTAACAGATGTCAAAATACCACTTGCCTCTTTTGTTCCTGCTGAAAAGGATCCTGAAGAGCTAAATTCATGCCTCTTGTGTCCTGGGGCAGAATTCCCTGCAACTCTTCAAATAGCCTAGGGAAAACCAAGAACAAGGTTTATCTCTCCAGGGCATGTGAAGAGATTCATTCCAGCATCATCTTGGTCTCCCCACTTAGCTCACCTTTCCCTTCCAATTAACTGAGGGCAGCCAGAATCCAATTTACATAGTCCCACATTAACAAATCCTCATATGGTTTTCATCATGAGCCTGTCCCACCCACAAGCATCTAACCAAAGTATATGATGAAAAATCCAATCCTTGGGAGTTGTGCTTCTGCAAGTAAAAAAGATGCCCTACATATTTTTTAACTGATCAGTCTAAAAAAAGCCTCAGCCAATTTAAACCACTTTTTATAAAATATCATTTGCATCAGGTTTGACAGCCCGCCTGCCACTTTTCCACCCCATTATATGAAACAGCTGAGCTACCAACTCTGGGGAAAAACGAATCTGCTGGATACTGCAATTCAACAGTAATGGTCATAGGCCTGAAAGCCCGCCTCGGCCTGAGAAATTTAGGAGAAATTTAATTAATTAGAAGACGAGGAAAGAACTAATTTTCCTGTGTTACGTTTTATGTACGTGGGGAGAGACACTGGGAGCTCTGCGGGGCCTCAGATGTTGGGACCAGTGGTCCTGGGGCCTTTGTTATGGGCTCAGCAGGGAACCAGGACCCAGTCTCCTTCACCAAGAAACACTTTAGCTGTCGGCCTAACAAATGGCAGGTCTGTCCCAGCACCGCCTAGCAGCTGTGAGCTAGAAAACAGTTTAAAATTCTCCTGGCATGAACACAGGACTGGCTAGGATTCTTCCTTCCTTCCTGAACTTTGTTTCTGCTACACTGAAACCACCACTTACCAACCACTATTCAGAACAGTCCCTCCCTTACCGGATTGTAGACGTTTCTAGAAGTTTTGATTCTCTTTCTCCCCAGAGCCCACCGCATGTTTACTTACAGGAGGCTTGCTACAGGGCAAAATAACTCACTGCTTCCTTTCCCAGTGCAGCTCCTGCTAAAGCCGGCTCTGACCAGTACTAGCCCTGAGCACACTAAGCCTCCATTTTAAGAGGAAGCATGATTTGCCTGCTCTGCTTAACCCCACCTTAGCCCACAGCACTCACCCCATGCTTAGCCACTCGCTCTAGCCCACCTTCCCCAGATGGTATAAAATCCCAGCTCCCAGAATCCTCAATAAACCTTTTCTCTTCCCAAAATCCTGGTGTTATAGCCTCGACTCCTGTGAGCATCAGACAGACAAGCCCATTTGGCCAGGAAGATAACTAACCTGAAAATCCCAACTCGGAAAGAACAGTGATATGTAAAAACTGGACAACTATAACAGGCAGGTGAAATAGACTCTTGACCTCTTCTACAAGTGGGTATAGAAAATGGTGCCATTCAGAAACTGGAACCCAAGTTTCAGGGCCAGAAATTCATGGTCCCGATTGTTCTGGGATCAGGGTGGTCATGCACGCAGGCACGTCCTTGGCTAGTTGAGACAAGAGGGCTCTGTGAACATTCAGGCCACTGGACTTCCCTACCTCCAGTCAGTGGCTCCTTTAGAGGGGAAATCTCCCTTGAGAAAAGACTCGGGCCTTTGGCCTTGATTTATTCAGGGGGGGAACTGTGACCTCAGTAAGGAACAGTCCTAAACATTTGGGGAAAACTTGAGGGCTGCTCCAGATACTATTCCTTCACTTAATGTCCTGCACATGCGCTGCTCTTTCTCTCCGGTATTTTTAATCCCACTTCCCTAGATATCTCTATTACCTGTTCTCTCTCCTTTTGATAACTCTTATTTTGCTCTGACCCTGACCTAGGGATCTGGCAGAAGCAGTAACCCCCATAAAAGCAACAAGTATGGGCTGTGGGCATTTCTGCAATAGTGTGTGATTATAACACTTGCTTGCCATGCAGCTTTGTCTTTGGGGTCTTAGTCAAATGTGCCGCTGACCACCTCAACTGAACCACACAAAGACATACCCAGGGGCTACTCTAGTAAGCAGGGAGTGGCAGAATAAAAGAGGAAGATGCTTTCCAGAAATCTGTGTGTTAATAAGCAAGTATTTTCAGCCCCCTGACCTGCTCTTTTAGGAAGAGCTTCAGAGGAAAGCCCGTTCCTATACCTACCTTTCAGGAAAAAACAAGAGGACACAAGGAAATAACAAGGAGAGAGGAGACAGCAAGAAGTTTCTTTTTCTTCTTTGCAGTTTGAATATGCCAAGGTTTCTTGCCAGGGCCAATAGGTGGGGACTACATGGCTCTTTATATTTGGGTAGAAGGGAGGCTTAGTGAACAACGCTTAGTTCTGTGGGAATAGAAAGACAGCCAAATAGGGGTTTCCTTGGGAGCACATCCGAAGTCCTAACCCATAATCACATAAGTGTTTGGCTGCCCCCATGCTTTATCACTGCAACACTCAAAAGTACCACCATGGAGCTTGCCCTCTCCTTCCAGACATACAAGCCCACTTAGCAGGCACATCCCAGAGGCCCTGGCAGGTGAGGCCAAGGAATTAGCCTAAAATAACACTTCCCACAAACAAATTCAAGCTAGCTCTCAGGATGCATCCCTTACTCAGGTCACACCAGATTTCCACCATCCAAAATGACCTAAATTCTCAAATTACAGAATAAATAAGTTACCAATCCACATGAATAAATCAGCAGAATTAGCAGAATTAGATCCCCCCAAACTTAAAATTTAATTGAATTATCAATTACACATGATTACAGAAATAAAAGAAGGAATCAAGGACATGAAGAAAGACTAAGATTTGAAAAGAGCCAAGTACAATTTCTGAAATTAAAATATTGACTAGAATTAAAATTGTCCTGACTTAAGGAATCCTCACAGTCTTTCTGTGTTTCTTTAAGTTCAGTATTTCTTTAAATTCACAGGCTATAGCCATTTTATCCTTTACCTCTCTGCCTTTTGCCACTATAATTTTTTACTCTCTTTGTTTAAGAAAACTGGAACTATTCCTCTGAGGAGCTCAATAAATAAAGCACATCTCAGTTTTCCAATATAGTGCTAATAGCTAGTGTAGGATAACCGACACTTTGCTGTTATACACATCTCTTTTCTAAAGAGCTGGCTTTTCCTTTAACATCTGCTCTTGAAGACAGGTCTCAGGTATCATAGACATAGGAGTGTGGCCTCTACCACCTTTATGGGCAGATTCAGGGAACTCTCCGGCCACATTTCTGGTCTATTTGCTGCATTTGTGGTGATGACAGATGGCAACCATTGTGGCCTGGTGGCAGTACTGACCCATTCTAGCCACCTGAACAGGGAGATCCTACTAGGATGGGTTGGCTAGTATTTACCAGTGGAAGTATGTGGCAGTCTGAATTTCTTGAATGAATCCCAAAAGGATTATGTTCTTAAACTAATCTATTCCTATGGATGTGGTGCCCTTTGATTGTGTTAAATTCAGTTGAAGGTCCTTTGATTAGATTTCTTTAGGGCTTTTGATTGGACTATGTTAGTGAGATGTAAACCAGTTTGGTTCTCCACCCTCTTGCTGGGTCTGATATAAATGGAGACACAGAGAGAGACAGACATACAGGAAAAGAGAGCTCTGCCATTTTTGACCCTGCAATGTGAAAGGAAGACTCGAGGATCGTTAAAGCTTAACCACTAAGCTCCCAAAAGGCTGGGCCCACAGAGTAGCTCAAGGCTGATGATGAGCCACATGCCTGACAGCTCACAGCTGAACTGGGGAAGAAGTCTGAGAAGCTGAGACTGAGAGAGGAGGCCCAGTAAGAGAAAAGCCCTGTGCCTGGTTGCCCACAACTAAGCTCCAGGAGACAGTAGATTCTGAAGGGGAAGGCAGAGACCTCGGCAGAGATCAGCAGCCATCTTGCTTTGCCACGTGGCAGGACCCTGAGAAAGCCTCTCTGCACATGCTTTGATTTGGACATTTCACAGCCTCGGAACGTAAGCTTTTATCCCAAATAAATTCCCTTTTAAAAAGCCAACCCATTTTTGGTACTTTGCATCAGCAGCCTTTTCGCAAACTAAGACAAAGATTACATACCCAAAACTTTGCTAATGCCCCATGCCTACATGAAATCATCTTCTGATGGCAAGATAAAGGAAGAGGAGACCAAAAATTTAACTTCAGAATAGCCATGTGTCAGGCAATAGAACATAAATTTTATGACCACCTTTTGATGCTCATGGTATATCCTCTGCCAAGTTATATTCAGTTTGGATGAATGGAGCAGGGGCTCAGCCACACACAGGTGGGTTGAAACAAAGTAAATAGCACAGTTCTTGAACTGGGAAGAGAAAACAACCATCTTTGTTGATCTCCCATAGTGTTGGCTGCTGTAACATAATATGACAAGCTTTAAATCAAGAAGAATTGTAAGGCTCACTGTTTAAACTTAAGATGCCACAACATCCCCCATGTTGAATTACACTATACAGCAGAAGAGACTTTTGGATCTATAGAAGTTGACACAGAAGCAAGTAAAGTTACAGTAGTGATACAATCACAGAACTGACAGAAGATTCCATTCTGGTCTGGTCTCCAAGAGCTTGTGACCACAGAGCACATGGATGAGGTTATTTATCCTGTGCTTCTCCTGCCTTTGTGGAAGAGAACAAGTTTCCAGGAAAGACTGTTACGAAAGCTTGTCTCACAATTTGTTTTGTTTTTTGTTTTTTTCCATTAACACAGAATCAGAGATCCTGAACCACACTGGTTACAAAACTCTAAATGTTAGTCGAAATATTTTTAAGGATCTGTCCTGCTCTTCACTCTGGATTCCCTGAGATCCATATGGGTTTGAGCCTGAATTTTCACTATTTTATTTTTTTTTTTGCAATTGAAGAAACCACAGCCTGAGAATTGTAATTTAAAGTAAACCTGGGGGCCAGCTGTATAGCCCAGTGGATAGGGCGCTGGTTTACCACATGGGAGGTCCTAGGTTCAGTCCCCAGGGCATCTCTGGGTGGGCAGACCGCTTGAGAAGGCAAAAGCCGCCATGGGCAGGGCAAAAGCCGCCATGGGCAGGGCAAAGCCACCACGGGCAGAGCGGAGCCGCCTGCGAGCAGAGTGGAGCCGCCCACGGGCAGGGCAGAGCCGCCCGCAAGTGAGCAAGGCCACCACTCACCGGTGAAGCTGACTCGGCGCGTCACTGTGAGTAAACCTGGTTCTATAGTAGTGCTCCATATACCTGCAGACTAAACGACAACTCTCAGGAGGAACACACCCCAGCATAGGCCTCTTACACTCTTCACAGAGAGTGAAAGTCAGAGAAAAGTTAAAATATATCAGACACACAGACTTATTTTATAAAATAAAACAGGAGCTAAAAATAAGAATAAATAGCAGAGGACTATAAAAATTGTGCAAAGAGCTTTCAGAGAGAACTTTTAGAATTGAAAAATATAATCACTGAAATAAAATTTGCAATTGAAGGGTTAAACATTAGAAGAGACATTTATAGAGAATAAATAACTGGAAGGTAGATATGAAATTGAACAGAATGAAGCACAGAGAGACAGATTGAGAATTGGAAAGAGAGGTTAGGAACATGAAGAATAGAGTGACACTTCAAAGTACTGTGACAGAAGGAAATAAAAGAAAATGGAAGATGATTAATATTCAAAATTATAATGTCCAAGAGTTTCCCAGAATTTCTGAAAGATGTGAACCCTCAGATCTAGGAAGTCATTAAATCTTCTAGCAGGATAAATACTAAGAAATCCAGTCTTAGGCACAGTGCAGTCAGATTACACTAAAGGTAAAGCGAGGGTATTAAGGACCACTAGAGAGAATAGACCGACTAAAAAGATCAATACCTAGATTGAAACCTGACATTTCAATGGGGAAGAAGGCTAGAAATGTGGAGAATAATATCTTAAAATATTATCAAATTGTGAGAGCACTGTCAACCTTCCTTTTTCCCATTAAAAAATCTCTTACGGAGCAGATGTAGCTCAGTGGTTGAGTGCCTCC
This sequence comes from Chaetophractus vellerosus, assembly GCA_004027955.1. NCBI lineage: Eukaryota > Metazoa > Chordata > Mammalia > Cingulata > Chlamyphoridae > Chaetophractus > Chaetophractus vellerosus. Next base: position 5,713 of record PVKH010007495.1, on the reverse strand, counting down.
TTCATATGGACAGGGTCCCAGGTTCAATCCCTGGAACCTCCTTTAAAAAAAAAAAAAGATCTGTTAAGAACTAGGATGAAATAAGAATATATTCATATAAACAAAAATGAGAGTTTGCCACATATGGACCTACACTAAAGAAAGTTCTAAAGGACATTCTTCAGGAAAAAAAGAAAAATGACCCTGAGAACAGAGTTGGTAAAGAAAATGCTAAGACATGTGGCTTGCACAACACAATAATAAATAGCAAGGTTAAAAATAACAAGAGAGTTAGGCTAGGCTAAACAACATCACGTTAGTTTGGGGTATGCATTTATAATTAAGGCAACCATACATTTAACAATATTTGGTGACCACTTTCTCATAAGCAGGAACCATTTGATGAACTGAGTCTACAGAATGAACAAAGCAGCCCAAAATTCCTGTCCCTGTGAAATGTGCATGTTAGTAAAAGAATGCAGTCAATAAAACAAGTACAGAAAAACAAATTTAAAAGTCAGATGATAAATTCTATAGAGAAAAATATAGAAGTAGGAGAGCAAGAGCTGAGGGGCCTTCTAATCTCTTCATAGCTATCATCCAGTAAATATAGTCTTTCTGCAAATGTTTATCTTATAATAAATAGAAAATCACTCTAGAGGAGAATAAAATTATTAATTAAATTTAGACTTAATTATAGACATTAAAATTTCAAAAGTAAAAAATAGAGTATGTATCTTCCAACTAGGCAAGAAGGGTGAATAAAGATGAGGGAGAAAACTACCAAGAAAAGAGGGAAATCTGAAATACAGAAAATGTAGGAACAGGGAACCGGCTGTAGCTCAATTGGTAGGGCTCTGGTTTACCACATGGGAGGACCCGGGTTCGGTTCCCGGGGCCTCCTCTAGCAGGCAAGCCGCCGCAGGCAGGGCAAGCAGCCGCGAGCAGGCAGGCCGCCACACAGTGAGCTGACTCGGCAGGATGCTGCACCGGGGGGAGATAAGCAGACACAGAAGAACGCAAAAATGAACACAGCAAGAACAAGCAGAAAGGGGGGGATATATAATAAATAAATAATAAATCTTAAAAAAAAAGAAAAAATAGTAGGAACAAATAGAAAGCTTAAAATTACGGTGGCAAAAAATAAATACAATTATTTCAGAAATTACAGTAAATTAGAATGGACAGAATTCTATTAATTGGCATGAACTGTTAGACCTGATTGAAAAAAAAAAGCAATATCTTCCCATTAGATGAAATATGACTAACACAAAAGACAGAAAATTGTTAAAAGAGATGAAATAAACACACTAGGCAAATATTAGCCAAATATATCTTTTCATTCTACACAATATCAGTCCAAACAGGTTTTACTACAAAAAAAGCATTACCAGGTTTAAACACGTTCATAAATTAATGAAAAAAGGCTCAACTTTTCTGGGAGATTTAATAATTGTAATCTTGTATACACCCTAATCAGATACCTTCAAAATATATACAACAAAACTGAAAGAACTATGAGGGGAAATGTGGCAACTATATAACATCACAGAGGACGATTTCCTCTCTCTTAATAATTTACAGCAGACCAAAAATCATTAAGAACAGAGAATATTAAAGCAAACGAAGCATATAGTATATCAGATAAATAAGGAGAAAGATAAAATCAGAAAAAAGGTGAGGGAGCAGGGTGGGAAGGTATCAATTTTAGATAGGGAGTCCATGGCAAAACTCACTGAAAGTTACTATTTGAGTAAAGATCACAAGGAGGTGGTGGAGGGAGGAATGTGGTATCTGGAGGGCAAGCATTCCAGGCAGATGTAGCAAGAAATGAAAAAAGCCTGCAGTAGACGTTATGTCTAGACTGTTCCATCAAAATGGACCAGACTGGTTTGAGGCTGGGACAGAGTGAACCTGGGGAGAATAATAGGACATAAAGTCAGAGACTTAAGGGATGCTAGGTCAAGTAGGACCTCTCAGTTATTCTGAGAAATGCTGGGGTTTTTGTTTGTTTGTTTTCACCACGAATAAAAAGGACAGTATTGGAACTGGGTTTGATCTGGTTTATATTTTAACAGTATCACTCTGACTTCTTTGCTGTGAATAGACTAAAATGGGACGCTATTACAATAAGTGAGAAATCACAGTGGTTCGATGGTGGCAGTCAAATTGATGAGATATGACCACATTTTGGATTTATTTTGAAGCAGCACCAAGGGGATTTGTTGACAGATTGATCTGAGGAGTCAGAGTCAAACAAGACTCAAAGAGTTTTTAGTCTGAATACCTGGGAGGATAGGACTGCTACTTCCTGAAAAGCGAAGGTTTTGGGAGAAGCACAAGCTCAATTCCAGACATATTAACTATTAGATGTCAATTAGACATCCAGGGGAGACATCACAAAAGCAGCTGGATGTATGAGTCTAGAGTTCAGACAAGTGGGCTGGAGAGTCATGAGTATATAGATGTTTTTTAAAGCCATGAGACTGGAGGAGATCACAGAGGGGTAGAGAGAAAAGAGAAAGGTCCAGGGTATCACCCACAATTAGGGTTAGGATGCTAAGGAGAATCTAGCAATGGAGACTGAGAAAGAATCATCAGACATGCAGAAAGAACACCAGAAAGACAAAATACATAAAATTCAGTTGATAGGTTACATAGGATAAGGAATGGATATGGATGCAAAAGTCTCAAAGTAATAGCTAATTACATTCAGCAGTGTTTGAAAATGAAATCATATAATGACCAAATTAGATTTATCATAGAGATACAAGACTGATATAGCAGTGGAAAATCTACTAAGGTATTTACTACATTAACAGATTAAAAGAAGAAAATCAAATAATTGTATTAAGGATACAGGAAAAACATTTGGTAAGATTTAACATCCATTTATAATAACAATTAGTTATTGCTATTATAAAACTCGTAAAAGACTGAACATTTCTCAGTCTAATTAAAGGTGTTCACCAAACAAACTACAGCCATGATCCACAAGAAATTCAAATATTGGAAATGTCTTTTTTAAGATAAAAAAGTGTCAAGAATATCCACTGTTCAACATCTTCTATTAAACATTGTATTGTAGGTCTGAATGATCTTATTAAGTAAGAATAAAAAGTAAGCAGTATTAAGACTGGAATGGAAGATGCAAAATCTCATTATTTAAGAATGATATATGAGCACTACATTGGAGTTTATGCTCCTCAGAGTGACAGAGTTGGACTCAATTATAGCTTCCCGACACATGGCTCATCTGTCCCTTCTATTTAAACCTATATTTGGTGCTGGAGTTTGTGTTACGTCCAAGAGACTCGAGTCTTTGGGCTGTCCTTGTGACAGCTAGGCCCGGAACCTCAGCGGAGTTCCAACACCTACTCTACAGCTCATTGGACTCACCCAGGACAACTAACAAGCAAATAATGATGATGGACAACGACCATCCCAAGGAACAGAGAGAGTCTGCAACTGCAAGTAAGATAGACCCATCCATCTTCCCCATGGGATATAAGCCCCTCTCAATTAGAGGTAGAGTAGACATCACCATCCCAGAATCCTCAGGATTGGGGAAAGAACTATGGACTAGAGTGGACTTGCTGGTATTTTACTATAGACATATTGTGATTCTAGCAATGGAAGAAATTACAACATTGATGTGGAGCCAGTGGCCACCGGAGGCTCTGGGGACAGGGAGAGGGAAAAACAGTTGTAATACAGGGGCTTTTTTGGGACTTGGGAATCATCCTGAATGACATTGCAATGACAGATATAGGCCATTTTATATCACATAACATGCAGAACTGTGTGGGAGAGAGTTTACACTAGAATGTGAACCATGGTCCATGCTTAATGGCAAAGCCCCAGGATGCGTTTATCAATTGCAATGAATGTGCAACACTAATGAAGGATGTTTATGTAGGAGCGTGTGGGAGGTGTGGGGAGTGGGGCATATGGGAATCCCTACATTTTTTGTGTAACATTTATATAATCTAAGTATCTTTTAAAAAATTAAAAATTAGAAAAAAAAATTCTATAAACAAAATATTAGAATTAATCAAAGCTTGGAAATATAATTAGATATAAAACCAATCCAAAATTAATTGCACCAAGATCAGTTTGGAAACTTAATTGTAAGAATATGCCTTGTATATTAACAATGATAACATAATATACATATAGTTTCCTAAGACTACAACTAACCAAAAATGTGCAAATCATTTGTGACAAAATTATAAAACCTGATTGAAAGATGTTAAAGAAGAACTAAATAAATGGTCATTTAGATCAATGATATACAATGATATTATATTGCAAGATTAAATATCGTGAAGACATATCCCTAAATTAACCTATAGTTTGAATGCCATTTCATCAAAATTCCGAGTTTTTTGTGTTTTTTTTTTTAATTCAATAAGCTGATTCTAAAATCTATGTAATTGACCAAAGGTCATGAATAGCCAAGATACTCTTAAGGAAGGAGCCCTGTCCCACTAGAGAAAAAGATGTACCGCAAATCTATAATAAACAATAACTATTATTGGGGAAATTGGTTATTCATATGGAAAAACTGAAATTCGACTTCTAAGTTCACAACACACACACACACAAATCAATAACTAATGGATTGAAGACTTAAGTGTGAAAGGCAAAACTTTGAAATACATCTCCATGGCTTCAGGGTAGAGAAATAAGGGCTGACCATAAAAGAGACTATTTCACCAGATTTTTTTAAAAGTTAAATGACTATATTAGCATTAAGAACTTTTAGTCATCAAAAGATTCCATAAAGAAAAATGAAAATGCAAGCCACAAACCTTAGGAAGGATTAGAACAAAGATTATATTTTTTAAAAATCATTCAGGAAATCAACAAGAAAAAAGACAAATAGCCCCACATAAAAATGGCCAAGAGATATTAACAAGCATTTCCCAGAAGAAAAACAAATGCCTAACAGGTGGGGAAAATAATCACTCTAAACAATAATTAGAGAATTGCAAGATAAAACAATGAAATGACATTTATAATCACCAATATGATAAAAATGTAAAATTCTGACAGTACCAAGTATGACAAGAATGTGGAGCAATAGGGATTATGCACTAGTGATGAGAATTCAAATTAGTACAACCAATGGGAAGTACAATTGGCCTCATCATGTAAAACTTAAGAACATAACCCTATGATTCAGAAGTTCCACTCCTAATAATATCTTAGATAAACACTAAAGCATTGCCGTCCATAAAAATTGAATGCAAGACATATGTCATTTTAAATTTTCCAAGAACCTTATTAAAAAGTTTCCCCAAAAAATCAAGCTAACAAACAAAACCAGGTGAAATTATTTTTTAATAATACATTTTATTTATACCCAAAATGTCATTTCAAAATGTAATTAATATATAACGTGAATTAAATATTACACGCATTTCACACTACATTTTAAAAGTCTAGTGTGTATTTTACATTTACAGCACATCTCAATTTAGACCTGCCATATTTGAAGCGCTCACTAGTGAATGCCATATTGAACACTGCCAAGTTAAAGAATCACCAGAAACACGTATGGAAATGTTTATATTCACAGCAGCTCTTTTCACAACAGATAAAGCCTGGAAACAATCCAAACACCCACTGACATGAGAATGATTCGGTTAATTGTAGATTGCTCAGATAATGGAATACTATGCAGCAGCAAAAGTGACAAAACAGCAGCCATACACACAAATAAATCTTA
>PVKH010007494.1:0-20174 GCA_004027955.1 Chaetophractus vellerosus | reverse complement strand
TGAAGAAAAGGCATTTAACAAAATACAGCAACCTTTCTTAATAAAAACACTCAAGAAAGAATAGAAGGACATTTTCTCAATATAGTGAAGTACATATATGAAAAACCTACAGCTAGCACTGTACTCAATGGTGAAAGACTGAAAGCATTCCTGCTGATACCAGAAAAAAAGACAAGGATGCCCACTGTCATCATTATTATTCAATATTGTGTTAGAAGTTCTAGCTAAAGCAATTAAGTTAGGCAAAGAAATAAAAGGCACCCAAATAGGAAAGGAAGAAGTAAAACTTTCACTATTCACTGATGACATGATCCTATATCTAGAAAATCCTGAAAAATCCACAACAAAACTGCCAGAATAAATGGACAGATTCAGCAAAGTGGTGGGATAAAAGATTAATATGCAAAAATCAATAGTGTTTCTACACACTACTGATGTGTAATCTGAGAAGGAAATCAGAAAAAAAATTCCATTTGTAATAGCAACTAAACAATCCAATTATTAGGAATAAATTTAACCGAGGGCATAAAGGACCTGTATTCAGAAAACTACAAAACATTGCTAAAAGTAACTGAAAAAGACTTAAATAAATGGAAGGACATTCAGTGTTCATGGATTGGAATACTAAATATCATTAAGGTGTCAATTCTACACAAACTGATTTACAGATTCAACAGAATCCCAATAAAAATCCCAACAGCCTTTTTCACAGAAATCGAAAAGCCAACAATCAAATTTATTTGGAAGCATAATGTGCCTGAATAGTCAAATATTACTTAGATGTAAGAAGGAATGCAGTATTAACACACAGAACAAAATGGATGAATCTTGAAGACCTTATGTTGAATGAAGTTAGCCAGTCACTGAAGGACAAATATATGACCTCACTGATAATGGTTGAAGCAAACTGGGCAGACTCATAGAGCTGGAGTCTAGAAGATAGGTTATCAGGAGACAGAAAGGGAGTAGAACATGGTGAGCTGATGCTCAATATGGGCAAAACCTATGATAAGGCTGAAGGGAGTGGTTGGGCAGTAATAGTAAAGTAGTGATGTGACTGGGGTCGATGGTGCTGGACTGAGAAGGGGGTTAGGGTAGGGGGGTTGGGGTTGGACTATCCATGGAACTTGGTGGAGGGCTGGAGGAAGGAACAGATGTACTCTAGGGATTGTCTGTCTGGTTAAATCTACAATGTGGGAATGTTCTTTTGGCAAATATGGCAAGGGAGGGTTACTTTGCAGGGCAACGGGGTGGGCGATATGCAGGATAGGGCATATGTGGGGCATACCTCTATGGAATATGAAATAGTGTGTTATCTCAGTGGGTTGGGACCCACACAAAAAAACAAGAAAATACTAAACTCCCATGCTGGGAAGTCCTGCTATGTTCTCAATTAGAAGGGCAAGAATCTCTCAAGAACATAGGCAGTGCCTAATAAAAGAAAACAGACGAATATGTCAAGCCCTCAATATTACTGCATGTAAATATGAACCTTATTCTTAAAAAATTTAAACTTAATGGTTACCATGGGTTCTGAAGGTAGAGGGAGGGAAGACTAGAATAGATGGAACACAGGGAATTTTTAGGGCACTGGAATTGTACTGTATGATCTTGCAATAATGGGTACAGACCTATAAAAGTGCATGGTGCAAAAGGTAAACCACAATGTAAACCACTGACCATGGTTAGTAGCAAGACTTCAATATTTGGACATTAACTGTAACAAACGTACCATTCTCAAGAAAAATGTTATTAACAGGGGCGAGTGTGAGAAGGGGGTATATGGGAATCCCCCATATTTTCAGTGTGACTTTTCTGTAACCTAAACATATGGAAGAAATTGTCACTGTACATAAAAGAAAACAGATCTTACAGAGATGAATTAAATAATTTATTTTATTGTTACTCTAGTCTTATTTACTTAATTTTAATTGGGTTTTTTTGGGGTTTGTTTTGGGGGGGTTGGAATGCAGAAGGATCACAACTGTGGCAGGGGAGGATCACTGGTGCGGGGTGTCGGTGATGGGCGGATGTGTGGGGAGGAGTGCAATTGGGGCATGCCTCTAAAGCATATGAATATGTTCAAGTGTGTGGTGCGTAGTCTTGGTGGGTGGAGACCCACACAATAACCCACAGAATATTGAATTCTCATCCTGGAAGTCCTGCTGCATTCTCTAATAGAGCAACAAGAATCCCCCGAGTACATGAGCAGTGCCTAGCGAAGGAGAGACCATTAAGCCAGGACCTTGATATTGATGGTTGTACTTATGAACTTTCTCTTGTGAAACTGAAACTTAGGCTAATATAAATTGCCTAAGAGCTAACTACTGAAAGCATCTTTGTTTCTCAAATGTGACCTCTCTCTAAGCCAAACTCGGCATGTAGATTCACTAACTTCCCCTTCTTCTTCCTGCCCCTGGAGTAGGACATGATTCCTGGGAATAAGCTTCCCTGGCACTGAGGGATTATTACCAAGTGCAGATTAGCGATGTATCTGGAAAAAGACCTTGAACAAAAGGGGGAAATATGAAATACAAATGAGTTTTTATGGCTAAGAGATTTCCAGGTGAGTTGGGAGGTCATCTAGAGGTTACGCTTATGCACATCTCAGCAGGATCTCATTGACTGCCACAGTGAACAGTGCCTCAAACTGCAGGGCTCCTGAAGGCTCTAGAGACATCTAGACACTGTAAGCAGGGCTGACAATCTCAGGAATTTGGCACCCTGTCATTGGGCCATACTTTGGAATTTTATGCTCCCCAATGTAGTATAACAGTTAGACTCATTTATGATTCCCTACATATGGCTCTTCTGCTTCATTTATTTGAACCTATAAATAGCACTATACATATTAAACATATCTCCCAGAGACTTGGATCTTTGATCTGTTCATGTACCAGCTGAGCCTTGAATCTCAGCAGAGTTGCAACACCTACTCTCCAATGACTCATTCAGAAAAACAAAAGGATGACAATAGACAGAGAGTATCTACCAACGCAGGCAGGCCAGTTCCATCCATCTGCCTGATGGGATCTAGGCTCCCTCTCATTCAGAAACAGAATGGGCATCACTATCCCAAAATCCTCAGGATTGGGGAATGAAAAATGGACTAAAGTAGACTTATTATTATTCTATTATAGGCTTATTATTATTCTAGCAATGGAAGAACTTCTAACACTGACATAAAGGCAGTGGCCACCAGAGGTTCTGAGGGGAGGGAGAGGGAAGAATTGGTGCAACATGGGGCATTTTTTGGGACAGTGGAATTGTGCTGCATGAGATAGCAATGATGGATACAGGCCAATATACATTCTGTCAAAACATATAAAATTGTGCAGTGCAGAGTATAAACTATAATTGTAAACTACAGACCATGGTTAGGAGCAACGCTTCAATATGTGTTCATCATTTGTAACAAATGTACCACACTATTGAAAGATATTGTTAATGGGGAAAAGTGGGGTAAGGGGAAGATATGGGGTATATGGGAATGCCCCCATATTTCTGATGTAACCTTTATGTAATCTAAAGCTTCTTTCAAAATAAAATTTTAAAAAAGAGCCAAGCTTTAAATCAGTGATAAAATGAAGTTTTATCGCAACATTACCTGTCGACTAATGTTGGCAGGAGTGAATTGGTTAAGAATAGGTTGCAAGCCTGTTGCATCAGCAGCTGTTCGATAATCTAATCGATAATCCATAAAAACAGTAATTGGAGTAAGTTTGTCTCTAAATTCAGATTCATCCTGGGAATAAAAAAAAAAACAAACTTCAAATTAACAATAAGATCAGCATACACTATCTGGAGAAATCCATAGGTGCACAATCCAAAGTCAGCTGTATTTATTATCCCTTGATCCTTCTGTTCTAAAAAAAATTCTGAAAAACTATACTTACATCAGAATAGAGTATCCAAAAGGTTATCATTATATACTGAGAAATCGTAATCAATTTTTGCTTTATAATATTTGATTCAAACAAAAATATGACATGTTAATAAATGAATACTCAAACCCACACCCAATATAATAACTAGAATATTACCAATATCACTTAAACTATAAAGTGATTCTTCCGCTTTTCATCCTTCCCTTCTCAAAGGTAACCACAATCTCAAATTTTAAGTTTGCCACCCCCTTTATCGCTTTCAATAGTCTTAATATATTTGCATATGCATGTTCTTCAATTTTACTTTTCTTATTTTGGTTACTTAAAATAAGATCATATGTAGTCTTATTTGATTTGGCATCTGTTCAACACTGTTTTTTAGATTCACCTATGCTGTTGCATGTAACAGGTTTATTAATTTTCACTGTTGCAAAATATTTCATGATATATACCAAAATTTATCCATTATCCTGTCAAAGATTAGTTACTGTTTTGGGGTTTTTAGTTTTCCTATTTTGCTATCAAACACAAAAAAAATGTTGTAATGATTATTCTTATACATAGTGTTATGTCAATTTTTAAAACAACAGATTATTTTCCAAAGTCGTCGAAGCAATGTTAACACAACCCTAGGATAAACCCAACCCAGTCCTGTTATCTTTTGGTAATAAACTGCTAGGACATAGTTTGCCATATTTAGTGTAGTAATTTCACATCTATGTCTTTGTATAAGACTGGCATGAAACTCTGCTTTCTTGTATTATCTTTGATAGGTCTATGTTTTAGGGTTATACTAGCCTCAAAGAATGAGTTGGAAATATTTTCTGTCTTCTATTCTTTGGAAATTTAATATTGGAGAGTCTCCTTGTTGAAAGTTTGGGAGCTATCTAGGCCTGTGTTTCTTTTGTGTAAAGATTTTTTTTTAACTCAATTTTTAATTCAATTTTTTAAATGATAATAGGATTATTCAAGTTTTCTATTTCTTCTTGTGGCAGCTTATCTTTTTCTAAGAATCCATGCTTTGTCTAAATTTTCAAATCTTTTGTCACAAGGTTATTCATAATTGTCTGTTAATCTCTATCTTTCTTATCTGTAGTTACATCCCTTTCAATCTCTAATTCTGTCAGAATTTTTTTTCCTTCATTTTTTTTTTTTGATCAATCTTTCCAAAGTATTTTATTTTGGTTTTGTCAATCTTCATTGTATGTTTGTTTTTCAATTCATTAATTTCTGCTATTTTCTCCTTCCTTCTACTTTTTTGGGGCTTATTCTATTGATTCTTTCTAAATAAATACTTAAGTTGTACTTTTTTTTTGAGGTACCAGGGCTAAGGATTAAACCCGGGACCTCATATGTGGGAAGGTGGCTTTCAACCACTGAGCCACATCAGCTCCCCTGAGTTGTTTTTTTCATTTATTTTGCTTCTTGTTTTTGTTTTTTTGTTTGTTTGGTTTTTTTGTTTTGTTTTGTTTTTAGGAGGCACCAGGGACCAAACCCAGGACCTCCCATGCAAGAAGTGGGTGCTCAACCGCTTGAGCCACATCCACTCCCCTTAAGTTGTACATTTAGTTCACTAATTTGCAGTCTTTGCCCTTTTTTTTAATTTATTTAAAAACAATTAAGAGTATACACTTACCTTCACATTCTGCTTGTGATATCCACACATTTGATATTTTATTTTCAACATTATTCAGTTATGAGTAAATTTCCATCATGATCTATTTTTGACCCTCAAGTTATTAGTTACTTAAAAGTGGATTTCTTAAATCCCCATTTTTTTTACATTTATTTCTAAAAATTTGAATTGATCAGAGAGCATGTTCTCTATGAAATCAATTTTTTGAAATTTGTATATACTTACTTTTGATCTAACATGACTAATTTATGTTTACTCTCTAATCATTGGTGCTGGGTTTTATATATATGTCCATTAAATCAAGCTTGTTAATTGTGTTATTTCTTCTAAACCTTTACTGTTTATGTCTTTTTTCAAAATGTCATCCTTTATCTAAACATTTTATAAACATTTAAATTCTCTAACTGATGATAGTATCTCAAGCCTTTCCAGGTCTAAAAATCTGGGTTTCGTTTCTTCTAGTACTTGCTTCCTTGGGTGTTTGGTGTTTGTTTTCATGAATTCATATTTGATTGAACTTAACCTGTGGAAATCATGGGGCTCATATTGGCTTTCTCTCCTCCAGAGAGGACTTCTATTTGCTTTTGCTGGAGTCAGGGTGCACTTCTGTCCTAGAAACATTTTAGTTTCATTCAAGTGTCTGGTATAAATGCAGAAGTCTCAAATTCAGATCCCTGATTTGCAGAAAGCCCCAGATGAGTCTAAATCCCAATGCTGGCATCCGCAATTATTGCTCACCCTCACTTAGCCTCCACTCCTTGCTAGCAAAACTAGCATGGATATTTGCTTACAACTCAAAACTTAGATTTGGCCACTGGAATTTTTTAGCTGTTGGTGATTTTTTTACCCTGAAGCTTTCCTTTGCTTTGAGAATACAGCATCATTTTAAAAACATGGATATCAGTAATTTATTCTACAGTATTGTTGTGAAAAGGCCATTCAGAAGATCTAGTCTGTTAGGCATAGAAGTCTATTATGACTCAGGCTTGACACCAAAATATCCAGTTTTCTCAAGTCTATTTTTCTGTATTTTTCTTGTGATTTAATACCAAAAACTTTACAGAAAGTAAAAATTTAGATGAACAAGAAAACAATTAATGACTAAAAAGAAAAGAAAAGTATCTGTTACCCGCAGATAGGCTATCAGTTCTTCACACTGCATCTGTCCTTCCCTTGAAATTGTCATGTTCTTGGAGTGACTTGGGGACCTGTTATGGAGAAACAGTGCCCGCCGAATCGCTCCCTTTTGCTTGAGTTTATCCAAAAGAAGCTCCACTTGGAAGTCTATACAAATCAGAGAATATATAACCAACATATTCTTTACAGACTTAGATACCTGGAGTTTTCATGTAAATAAGAGATATTTATTTCTGAAGGAGTAATGTGCTCCTAATTCATTATAAAAATGTATAGTGTACGTGTGTAGTGTAGTGGGACCACCAACAATTTCACTCTGAGTAAATATATTTAATAATTTTAATCCAACTATCCCCAAAGTAGTGCCATATATTAATTCCAGACAACAGATAATATTGGTAGTAAAACAATTATCAGATTGAGGAATGAACAAACGTAAGGGGCAATTGCAACTATGGACAAAGTAGACTTATTATTGTTCTGGTAATGGAAGAACATGTAACACTGATAAAAAGACAGTGGTCACCAGAGGTTCTAAGGGGAGGGAGAAGGAAGAATAGGGGTAACATGAAGCATTTTGGGGACACTGGAATTGTTCTGCATGATATTGAAATGATGGATACAAACCATTATATATTTTGTCAAGACCTATATAATTGTGCAGTGCAAAGTGTAAACCATAATGTAAACTATAGACCATGGTTAGCAGCAATGCTTCAATACGTATTCTTCAGTTCTAAGAAATGTACCACACTAATGGAAGATGTTAATGGGGGAAAGTGGGGGAGGGGAAGGGGGCGGGGCATATGGGAATCCCCTATATTTTTGATGTAATATTTATGTAATCTAAAGCTTCTTTAAAAATAAAGAAAATAGTGCAAAAAAATTATCAGAGGCAGAGATTTTTTTCTTTTAATTTAAGCTGAGGAGGAAGTTCAGAACATTAAATATATGTGAATTAAGACTGTCACTGTTAATGCTACACTAAGACGCTTCTGATTGTGATAAAGAAATATTTACTAACATGGACCCACACCATTATATAAACACTTGGTAAATGAACAATATGCATTACTTGAAACTTCTGCTTCCAATATAGCTGTCACATCAAATTATCAGGTAAATATATCCCTCATTAAGCATGCGACTAAATATAGTTTAATGAGTCAGGAACCATGTTAAAATGAACATGCAGCCAATAGTTTGAAGCAGTTGTTAGAACAACAAGTTTTTCTTTATGTGGTTTCTTCAAAGGAGGTAAGAGTACAGACCTTTAAGACCAAGTTTCTCTAAATGCCAAACTTTGTTCCAAATTTAATTGAAAATCCTGGGTTATTTTGGTTCCAATTCTGTTCTATGCAGCCACACTGCCCTCCTTGATGTTTCTCAAGGACATTAAACATGCTCTTCTTGCAAGTCCCTTTTCCCCTGCACAAAATACTCTTTCAGACATCTGCTAGTTACCTCATTTCCTTCAGGTCTTTACTGAAAAGTTTATATTCCCGATAAGCCTGGCTATTTTCACAACAAATACACACCCAATAGTTTTATTCTTCTACCCAGTTTTATTATTGTTCCTTAGAACTTGTTATCATCTAATATACCACCAATTCTTATTTCACTCACCTACTTTGCTCTCAGGGCTACATACACCATTTTTAGGATAGGAATAGTAGAGTTAGAATTTTCTGTGTGGCCTAAATTTTGGCTAATACATCCCTTTGTCCCACTATTCCTGAACCACCTCTACTCCTGAGATTGTTGGGGAAACAAAATATAAACTTCTCAGTAGACCATCTACTTATAAGCAATGACACTGATTTCCCCTAAAACTGCTTGATTTTCTGAAGGCTGTATGTTTACCACTCAGTGGACCATTCTGCTCATAATATCAATAAATAAAAGTATTATTTCTGAATTGGCGTAAGAGTTTAAACAAAGTAATTAGATTGTAATTTTAATGTTTTAAAATATAAGCATTCAAGTAAAGAACAATTCAAATAACTATTCAAATATCCTAAAACAAGTTTTAAATTTTATGTAATTTTAAATAAAATTTTCTTTAGTATAACTTACTAAGTTTCCTGGGGAGTGCTCCTTTGCCATTGGCCTTTAAGCAGAACCTGACGTTAAAACTGTGGAAATATGATAACTATATGTAAATCCTACAATCCAATTTAGATATATTTTGAGTACCACCCAAATCTCATGTTTCTAATCCAAAATTTACATTGTAAAACCTTACATCTTTCTTCACAGCTTAACATTATCCTTAAAACATGAAAATATACAGAACAAGCTATCTCATCCTTCAGTAACTTAAGCACATTTTCTCTCATGGTACCTTGAGGAGAAAAAAAGATAAAGACGAGAATATCCTAACCCTCTCTAATTTACAAAGCCTGCTGATAAATCTAAATGACAGAAATGAAGGTAGAGATTTAAATAACATCTCATTTACTAAAAAAGGACCCACAGAAGGTTCATTTAATAAACAAGCTCCTTTACAGAGCAGTGCTTTTCACAATTCATTAACAGGTCATAAAATTAGTTAAACATATTGTATCTAGCATTTAAAAAGTAAAATAAAAATGACTTAAATATCAAGTGTGATTTCATGAAGCTTTTGTTTCAACTATGTGTTTACTGGGTTCTGATGAAAAATGGAGTTCTTAGTAAATGCGAACCTCAAAACATTGGAAAGCTACTGCTTCGGTGCATTTGGAAGACTTTGAATTATTAGGATAATTATAAGCCTATTCTTAGCAACTTCACAGGAATATGCAGGGTGAGTGAAGGGAAGGAAGGCTGTAAAACTGGAAGCCAAAATCTTGAAAACAACTTCCATGCCAATCACAAAAAATGAAGACCAAATATTACTGAATTTTTATAATGTAATCCAATGGAAAAATAAAATTATTAAAAATGATTTTTAGTAATTACAATAATTCTAAGAAACCCCAGGAAAAAAAATTTCTCATTAGCTCTTTTGAAGTAAAAATATCCTAGCTTTCAATCATTCTAATCTTCATATATACGTTCTGATTTCTCTGTGCTCAAAGAATTTGAGCAGTTTGCCCCAAAATGGGTACTCAAGGTGATTTTAATAGTTTGTGGGTCAAGATTTTTTGCTTATTATTTTTATACTTATTTCAACATGTATCATAAAAATCCTGGTTTCTCTATTTTATTTTTAAATATTTTAAGAAAAAAAGCATGTAAATATAAGAAAAATATCTTAAGAAAATAATTATACAAGCAGAATGAAGATACAGTAAACATCATGAAAGTAATATAAGAATGACAGACAACTGAGAAACCTTAGACTAGAGAAGAATTCAGGCACTGGACTTTCAAAAAAATATTACATTTTTCTTTAGAAAGTAGTAAGGAACAAGTAAAAGACCAATATATTTGAGCAAATAATTTTTTCATACTTAGTTATTCAGATATTAAATCAGAAAAAGAAAATTAAAATGTTTATGGACATGTTTAAAATTAAATATAAATATGAATTCTGAGATATCTTAGAACCTTCTTAATATACTCATGGGGTATGAATAATTTTCTTAAAAGTAAATTTCATACTAGTATTGCTGGAGCCTTCTAGATGACTCTAATCTATAACATGAAAATAGAACGTATCTACTTTATCAATATTTCAGCCCGCCCTCCCATTTTCAATTACTAATTTTCAGTTGTTTCCATGATCATTGAACCAGTAATCACAAGGATAATTATTATTAAGGAAATGCCCTTACCAGGAAACTTTGAGAGCTGTGCCAGGTAGTAGGCAGGTTTTGTTGTCTTGATTTAAAATGCTAGGATACACTTCAAGGCCAGCATTTATGGTGATGACTGGTCTGGCCCTGGTTAAAAAGCAAAACAAATCAAAAAAGGAAAGAAAAGTTATTTTTTAAAAAATGTTAGATAGATCCAATCATTTTTAGGTTCATATTAAGTGCATATGCAGTGCAATGTCTATAAAAGCATTGTTTATAATAACAAAAAATGGTAACATCCCTTTCTCACACCATATACAAAAATTAACTCAAAATGAATCAAAGAAGAAACAGGACTATAAAACTCCTAAAACATAGGGAATTATATTTAGGACCTTATGTTAGGCAATGGTTTCTTAGACTTCATACCAAAAGCACAAGCAACAAAGGAAAAATTAGATAAATGAGACCCCATCAAAATTAAAAACTTTCGTGCATCAAAGGACTTGATCATGAAAGTAAAAAGAATGTGAGGTAGAATATTCTATATTCTATAGAATGTGAGAAAATATTTGGAAACCACATATCTGATAAGGGTTTAACATCTAGAATATATAAAGAAATCCTACAGCAATAAAAAGACAACCCAATTTTTAAAATTGACAAAAGACCTGAGTAGAATTTTCTCCAAAGAGGAGATACAAATAGCAAAAAAGCACATGCAAAGGTTTTTGCTCAACATCATTAGTTATTAGGGAAATGCAAATCAAAACCACACCGAGTATACCATATCATACCCACTAGAGTGGCTACTATTAAAAAAAAACCACAACAGATAATCACAAGTGTTAGGATGTACAGAAATAAGAACACTCATTCATTGCTGGTGGAAATGTAGAAATGGTGCAGCTGCTGTGGAAGACACATCAATCATTCTAATCTTCATATATACATTCTGATTTCTCTGTGCGCAAAGAATTTGAGCAGTTAGTCTCAAAATGGGGTACTCAAGGTGATTTTGGCGGCTCCTCAGAAAGCTAAACTGTCTTCCATTTGACCCAGAAATCCCTCTACCAGATATATACTCAAAAGAATTGAAGGCAGGGACTTGAACAGAACTCTACACACCTATTACCATAGCGGCATTATTCACAATTGCCAAAAAATGGAAGAAACCCAAGTGCCCATCAACCGATGAATGGATAAACAAAATGTGGTATATACACATAATGGTACAGTATTCAGCATTTAAAAAGGAATGAAGTTCTGATGCTTGTGACAACATGGATGATCCTTGAAGACATTATGTTGAGTGAAATGTCATACATAAAAGAGCAAATATTATATGATCTCACTCATATGAAATAATTATAATAAGCTAACTCACAGAGCTAGAATCTAGTATATAGGTTACCAGTGGCTGGGTTAGGGGTAGGGAATGGGGAATTAATGCTTCAATTGTACAGAATTTCTATTTGGGTTGACTGTAAAATTTTGGAGATGGATGGGATGATGGTCATGGTAGGACAACATTGTGAATATAATTAACACCAATGAATTATATATCCGAATGGGATTAAAGGTGAAATTTTTAGGTTGTATATATATTACTAAAAAATTTTTTAGTTAAAAAAAAATTTAGAAAACTACCTTCCAAACCAAAAAAAGCGGGGGAGCATTACTGAAACAACTGAAAAAACTGGAATATGAACTATATGCTTTATCACAAGTTAAATTTCTTGAACTTGACAGCTGTACTTATGGTGGTTACACAGTGAGTGTCCTCGTTCTCAGGAAACATACCTGGAAGTAAAGTGTTAGAGGAGCAATCTACCCTCAAAAGTTTAGATAGATAAGTAGATCGAGAGAGACGAAAGAAAGAGAGAAAGGAGAAAGAGAGAAAAAATGTCACAAAATGCCAAAAGTTGGTAAATTTTGGTATCTGGGTGAGATGGTATATTGGAGTTCTATGTGTTATTTTGTATTATTTTTGCAACTTTCCTGTAAGTTTAAAGTTATTTGGGGGGGGGGGCGGGAGAGGGAAAGAAAGTAAAGATAGCATAGAAATAACCTGAATGTAGGTTTTCCCAGGACTCTTAATTTTAGCACCTGAAGTCCCATATTCCAGGAAGCTCTTTGGTCTTGGGTGAGGACAGATGGTCACCCCATTTGAATTCAGTCCATTAAAGCAGGATTGGTAAATAAAACTGAGGGATAACTACCTAATATAATACAATACAATGAGGAAAATGAGGGCTGTAAAGCCATCTGTGATGATATAGAATGATCTCTAAGATATATCCAAGGTATTATTTTAGTAAGAGAAAAAAATACAAAGTACAACAGAAGTACATGCACACTCACATATACACGATTTTTTTATACAAAGAATATTTCTGGTAGGATACACAAATAAACTAGTGAATGGTGTGGGCTAAAGTATATACATTTTTTATTGTATGTCCTTTTTGTACTGTTTGAATTTTTACCATGTGCATGTATTACTTCATTAACAATTTATAACACTGAAGATTAAAATAGATTAAGCAGATTAAAATAAATACAGTTTTCAAAAACTCAGATGCACAGGTTTAAATATTACAGGCTCAGGTCAGTATACCTGTCTCAAAAATGGTAAGTCCCTGGAATCTGTAAGTATCCACACTGTCCCTTACGTTGACCCATCACAAACTATTCCACAGCACCAAAGCTAGCTTTCCTGCCATGTATAAACACAACCCATATTAACGTAAACATCTTAATCTACTTTGGATGCCAGATAATATTCTAAGGCATGAGGCATGGATGAAATACAGAGAATGACCAGGAAATTGAATGAAGTTGTGAATTTATACATAGTTCCCTAATAAGAATATCTATTTCAGGACTCATTACATACTGCCCTCATAGTCACAAAATACTGTGGCAAAAAACACCAACTTGCCTCTTACAGGTAAATTTAAACTAACACAATCTTTTAAAAAGAGATTTAAAACAGAATACCTTTGAACATAATTTAAAGAACAAAGAGGGAAATTCCTGAAAGCATTTCTAAATTTTTAAAAAATTTATAGTTGTCTCTTCTTTGGGACATCTTTGTATAAATACTATGTGCCTGCAGTAAATCTTAAACTGAAAGAACAAACAATTTTCATCATTACTTCAACAAGATTAAACCAAAATTCTAACACTGATACTTAACTATAAAACATTCAAATAATTCAGAATATTCCTTCATTACATGACATGGAAATATGCTCACCTATATAAAACAGCTCGGTCCACACCAAAAGCTCCTACAATTAAATCTTGAGAGAGTGAAAACACATGTTAATAATGATTTTTTATATTCATATTCTATATAACCTTCATTGCATATAATATTTAGACATCTTCTAACAACTATTCTTCATTAAGTAGTTGTAATAGAACATTTAGAAGATTAAAATATATGAAAATTGGAAATAAGTTATAGTCAGTGAAAAATCCTCATCATAAAACTAGGTTTTCATGCAGGTAGACGAGAATCTTTTCTATAGATATTTAATAAAAATCAGTAACAAAATAAGGAAATGTACACTCTCCAAACATAGTCCCAACAGATAAACTTTATAGCTGCCTATGGGTTTTATAATCTCAAAAAGCAAAACAAAGAAAGCATAATGCAAATACCTAGAATATTCCAGCTGATAGTATTCAAATCAGCAAGAATAGAATGCATTTGTTTATATATATATATAGCTGGTATAAATGGTTCACCATTTGGAAAAACTGAAATCTGAGTTCTCTCTCACACTATATAAAGCATTGTCAAAAGTTAAAAAAAGGAATGAAAGAAAGAAAAATAATATCCTGATAGAAAAGAGAAAAAGACAAACAAGGAAATTCAATTAAAAAAAAGTATATGCCAAAAGCAAAAATGCCTCAACAAATCAACAAAATATGTAACTTAAAACAAAATAACATTTTCCACCTATCAAAGAATTAAAATTATTTTAAAAGAAACAAAAGATGATACCCAGTGTAGGCACAAGTATGGGAAAATGATCATTCTCAATGACTTCTGGTGAGTGCTTTAAAAAGCTGACAAAACCTTCTTTTGGAGGGAGTGGGGTTGTTATTTGACAATGTTTATAGCCTTTAAAAAAAAACAAAAACGCAGTCCTTTTACATAGTAATTTTGGAATTCTGTCCTAAGGAAATAATCAGAGGTATGGACCAAAATTATATACAAAGATATAACTGCCTGTTAATAAGTTTGAGATATCCATCTGACAGAGTGACAAAAATAAAATTCCTGTTTTAGAAGAATAATTAATAACATGGGGACATGTTTATGATACTTTAAACAAATAAAATACACTATGAACAGTACATAAAGCCTGATTCTATTTTGTTAAAAAATGTGTGTATGGGAGCTGATGTGGCTCTGTGGTTGAGCAACACGTATGAGGTCCGGGGTTCAATCCCTGGCCCCAGTACCTCAAAAAAATATAATATATATAAATGTATGAATGCATAGGAAAAAAGACTGGAAAGACAGGATTTGCTGTACTTTTAAATACATATATTGCATTTATATTTTTAAAATTCTTTTTGAAATAACACTAACTTGTAAGAAAATCAACCTCATCCCCTATTTCTAGAAGCACTTCAACATGCTTATATATTGAGTTTACATATCTGTTTCAACAACAAAGGGAATATAAACTTTTTGTATTACATTTCATTTAAAGAATAGAGTATTCTTCATTCCTATATCTTTTATGATATTCATAAGCGCTTAGTATGCAGAAAAAGGCCTACTCTTACTCCTCTGGCTCAAACCAGTGGGCAAGCTTGAGGAAATTACTTTTCTTAGTCTCTTTTCTCATGTAAAACATGGCATAATAACGAGCTGAATTAGCTTATATTCCTCACAAGGCTTACTGCGAGAATTAAAAGAAATATATTTTTAAAAATCACAATGATCAGTAAGCCTACATACCTGCTAGGTCATTAAAAAAAAAAAAAGGTGACTATAAAAACTTAGAATGCTGTTACTTTAAAAATATTTTCCTCTGACTTTTCATTAGATTTTATATTGTAAGCTCCCAGGAAACAGAGCTGTCTTTCCTTTATGTCCCTTCAGTGATGAGAACAGTGCCCTGAAAATAGTAAGGGCTTGATCAATACTTGAAACTCTGAATTGAAATGACTTAAAATATAAATCAAGAGAGCAGCAATACTATTTGCTATTAGGGTTGAAAACTCTAATATCTATTTGTATATACTATTTATAGGAAAGCACCTGGATATCCATTTTTGTCTATATCTGTGGCTCCTTTCATTGAATAGCCAAAGCTTGGTGGCATGCTCCGAGCAGCCCACTGCCCCTCGAGGATTTGCGATGGCACTGCATTCAAGCCCGAAGACCTTCCATTGAAGATGTAAACAATTCCTTTTTTATCTTCACCCCCATATGGAGCAGCAATTGCAATATCTGTGGGGAAAAAGGATAGTAAAGGAGAGGAGAAGGAAGGAAGAGGAAAGAAAGAAAAGAAGGGGAGAGGAGGAATGAGAGGAGTAAGGGGAAGGGAGAAGAGGGCAAGGAGGGAAAGAAGAAATCTTAGTAGTTATAATGATATCTGTGGAGAAGATCCTAATAGTTACAGAACCCACTGATCATGATAAATATATATTCAAAGTTCAGTAGGGTTCACTTTATTCAAAAGCTTGCATCAAGGAGATTCAAGAAAAAAATGTGTAGCAATTACACTAATTGGGAGCCACATACTCTGGATGAGACCTTGGGCAAGTCATGTAAACATCTCTGGGCTTCAACTGTCTCATCTTTAAAATTGTGGGGATGGGGATAGGGTGGGGAGGATTGTCAAAAGATTTATCTCTGTTAATCCTAGCTCTCAAGAGTCTACTTAATTTATTTAGTGTGACTATTTGAAGCTGGGTGGATCTCAGAAAATCCTGTTCTTAAAGCCAATCCATTCCTGTGTAGGTAAATCTATTGTAGGTGGGACCTTTTAATTAAATCACTTCAATTAAGTGCCTTTGATTAGATTGCAGGGCCCAGGCAGGCTTAATCCTCTTATTGGAGTCCTTTATAAAATAAAGGAATGAAAGCCACAGACACAGAAAAAAAGCTGCAGAAGCAGAGAACCCAGAAGCTGAGAGAGAAGGCCCTAGGGACTGGAAGCTGGAATCAAAGGAACACAGAGGCTGAGAGGAAGCCACTTTAGCCTGAAGCTGAAAGAGAGGAGACCCAGAGGAGAAGGCAGAGACAGGCAGAGCTGCCACTGTGTCCCGCCACATGACAGGAGTCCAGGGTCGCCAGCAGCCAACCATCACGGACAGAACTTAGCCTGATGCCTTGATTTGGACATTTTTCCCAGCCTCAGAACTATAAGCTTATAAGTTAATAAGTCCCATCGTAGAAGCCAACTCATTTCTGGTATATTACATTGCAAGCCTTTAACAAAATAAAACATTTAGGCACAGTGTTTGGTTGCTCTGGAGCAAAGTCAATCTGGCTCAGAAATTTGAAAATTCTAATTTCATTTTGGCCTTGCTCAACTTGTATTGAAATAAATTTGAAATTCTTTAAGAAAAAAATCAATAAATGATCACTCTGACCTTTTCTATCTCTAAAATATATTACAGCACCAGTAGCCTAATGTTTAAGGCATTGGCCTCCTAAAATGTATTATAAATATATCTGCTTCCTCTCTCTGTTGTTACCAACCCAGACAAACAACTCTCATCTTTTGCACGGACCCCCAAAAAGAAGCAGCCTTCTAAGTAGTATCCCATTTCTACTCTTGGCCCTATAATCCATTCTCCTTGAAAGTGCCAAATGTTAAAAAGGTCATGTCATTCCCCTTTTTAAAACCCTCTGATTATTTCATACTTCATTTAGAAGATCTAAACCTTACCTGGTTTAATCACTGCTTACCTTGCAAACCTCATTCCCACCCCCACATTCTTATCGTCATCACTCTTGCCAGCACCCTTGGCCTTTTTTTTTCCCCCTATTTCTTAACCATACCAAGCTATTTTCCATCTCTGGGCTTATACTTGCTCTTCGCACTGCCTGAACAGCTCATGCTCCAGGGCACTTCAAGCTTCCTTTCTTATGTCCAAATCATAAGATCAGCCGGCGTCCACCATACGAAGCAATGCACGCTCTCCTCTTGAACCCTAAACCCCACCCCAGCCCTCTCTATCAAGTTAGACTGCTTTTTTTCCTTTTGTAAACCCCACAACCTTCATCACTATCAATCTTTTTATTATTTACTTACTTACTCCATGGCTTCTTCACAAAAATGTAAGCTTCATGAGAGCAAAGATGTGTCTATTCTGCCTACCACTGGCCTTAGCACTAGCCATACCAAGCTGCCTCAGCTTCCTTAATCTACTCAAAATGTTTTATGCCTCCTCAATGAGGCATCCTGAGACATCAAAGACATCTTGATCACACATCCTTTATGAAACCGTTATGCCCAGAGAGAGCTCAAATACTGCGATGATCATTCTAGTGTTTGTTTCCATATATGTTGCTCTGACTGAATACTGAATTCCTTAAGGACATGTATGAGCTGTGATTTATCCCCTTATCTTCAGCACCAAGAACACTGTTTAGCCTGTAGTGGCCACCAACTAAGAATTTGTTAAATGAATTAGTGTAAGAAAGTTTTGGTAATGGATGGTGTTGACAGTAATAAAGTAGTATGAATTAACACCACTGAATTATGTACTTGATAGTGGTTAAAACGGGAAATTTTATGTTGTATACATGCTACCACAGTAAAATTTTTTAACAAACCTACAGAACTGTACAACATAAAGAATGAATCCTATATAAATTGTGGACTTTAGTTAATAATATAATTATAATAATACTGGTTCCTCAATTATAACAAATGTACCACACCAATGCAAATGTTAATAGGGAAAGCTAGTGGGGGTGGTATATGGGAACTCTGTACTTTCTACATGACGTTTCTGTAAACCCAAAACTGTTCTAAAAAATAAATTTAAAAAATATAATTCCCCAACAGAAGATGGCACTGTTGTTAAAAGAGTATTCAATCAAAAAGCCCTATTTTTTTTCCCCTCACAATCTACTTATTCCTTTAATCACTTGAACTGCTCTTTTCTATTTTTACCCCTTTCTTGAGGGGCATTAATGAAAACTGTATATAATTACCCCAGGGTTATCTAAAAGTTCCAAGCCTAACTTTATGTTTTGTTTTTGGTATACATCTAGGTGATGCCTGGCATTGCCCGACAGGGAGAGGGATAAGAGGGGATGAAGAGGGAGCAATGCAGGAACTAGAGCACAGCAAGGAACGAATGTCGTCAGGTGTGAATAAGAGAAATTCAGGCTATAACTAATAGCTAATTATCTATAGTTACATAAATACATTTCCACTAAAGATATTAGTGACTGTCTACTTGAGACAGGAAGAACCTAGGAAAAATCTTAGAGATCATAATTACCTTCCAGGTATTGATTATACAAACAACCCAACAGTTCAACTCCTCATTGTCATCTCTAGAAAAGTTTCTAATAATATTCTTCTAAAAACTGGTAATTTGTCCTCTATATTTCATGTTTCTGAAAAGTTCTATTAAAAAAGCCAACTTTGTTTTTTAAAGGTATTTACAGCTATTAAAACGAGACTATTATAAAACTATGGGCTTACACCTTTTACATGCCCCCCAGTGAATGGAGCTATAACCTATTTCAGAATATGCTAAACAGCCAGAACAAAGTTATGACTTTAAATATTAACTGCAGATCATATTGCTGCCTTGGCAGTGGCCATGAGGTATACATTAGAGTCGGCACTGCCTTTGACGTCCTGGGAGCATTGCTTACACCTGCAGTCAACTGACAGTAGAGGGCACTGCTGCTAAGCAGGACACAGGCAACCAGAAAATCGCTAATTAGCACTAGGCTCCATGGGAGAGCAGGTTCTTTCAGAAAGTACCTTTTTCAACACTGATTTGAAACTAGGTAAATAGGCGTCAATTTTTTAAAACTTCGCTGTCATTTTTAAGGAAAAAAAAGCAACATGCCTTTTAACCTGATGTATCACTTGCTGATACTCAATGCCTTCCAGGAAAGAGGTGTCTAATGAACTTCTACACATGGGGTTATAGGATTTTTCCAGGTGGACAGAAAAAACGAGGGATGCACAGCTGCTGAACTTTGATCTTACCATTGAAGCCATCCTGGTCCAGATCTCCCAAAGGTGCTATGGCACTGCCAAACCTTGCAAAAACCTCAAACCCGTTCAGCTTTATCGTCTGGAAGTCTCCTGAAGCTCTTTGCAGAGACACTGAGACCTGACCCACCTCCTGGAGTTTGCCATCAGAGCCACGATCCATGAAGAGAGGAGATCCAATAAACACATCTGCGTAACTAAAAGAATGGAATATTTTTACCAAAGCAAAACCAAATTCCATCAATTAATAATCATTTTCCTCATCTATTAACTGTCATTTTCCATCTTTTTAAAACTCAGTTTTCGGGCCGGCTCGATAGCCCAGTAGATAGGGCGCCGGCATACCACATGGGAGGCCCTGGGTTAGATTCCCGGGGACCTCTCTTAGCGGGCAGACCGCCTTGAGAATGGCAAGCCGCCATGGGCGGGCCGGAGCCGCCGTGGGCAGGGCAAGAAGCTGCCACGGACAGGGCAAGAGCCGCCACGGGCAGGGCAGGTCGCCCGCGGATGGAGCGCAGCCAGCCACCCGCGAACTGAAGCAAGCGCCGGCCGTGAACGGACGCAG
>PVKH010007493.1:0-20178 GCA_004027955.1 Chaetophractus vellerosus | reverse complement strand
CCCTGCCCGTGGCGGCTTTTGCCTGTCCGTGGCAGCTTTTTGCCCTGCCCACGGCGGCTCCGGCCCGCCCATGGCGGCTTGCCATTCTCAAGGCGGTCTGCCCGCTAGGAGAGGTCCCCGGGAACCGAACCCAGGGCCTCCCATGTGGTTTCCCAGCGAGCTCTTTATCCACTGAGCTATCTAGCCGGGCCCCCAAAAATTAAGTACATTCTAACAAGGGATGGGAAGTGGTAGGGGGAGGGGAAAGCCACATTGTGGAGACAGGTTCTTAGTGGTTTGTCTGAAAGAGATCTGGGGATCCTAGGAGTCCCACAGATAAAACTGAGGAGCTAGGATAGGGAGAGGGGTGATGAAGTCAGCTTACCTAACCATGGACTTTTTAATAGAGATGGCAAGGTCCAGAAGATAGGAAACTGTTCTTGTGTAGCTAACCAACTCTAGCTGTGTTAATGGGAGACCTTTGTATATTACTGTAATAATTAACTTAAAAAATGCCTTACAATATCTTATCTACTATAGTTTACTATACAGTAGTCTGAAAGTACTCTGAATTGAGTCTAGCAATGGCTTTGGAAGGTATTGTTATACTCTTTATTGGGGCCTAAAATGAGGAATAGAGAGAAATTAACTATCTGTTAGTGTTTTTATAGCTAGGGGAAAATAGAACTTATTTTAATATGTTCTTATAGATTAACTTCTAGATAATTGATAAATAAAGCAAATGGGAAAGAAGGAAAAATCCATAACCACACAAGGGAGAGGAAACCACTATTAATATATTAGGTTTTTTTCCTTCTAGTCCTTTAAAATATTTTAAAAATGAAGTTAAGTTTGTATTATGTATAAATTTTTGGTCCTGTATTTTCATGTTCTTACAATTTTTTTCTTTCCCATGTTGCTATAAAATCTTTGTATGCTTAATTTTTTGACAACATAATATTCTGCCATGTAAATTGAATTTTTGCAGGATGCTGCTAACATAAATAATGCTCCAATGCCTATATTTGGGCAAAGGGATTTACTAATTAATATTTTAATATTTGATAATAAAGTGATATTTACTAATCAGTCAAAGGGAATGAGTTGTTTGGTTTCTTAATACATATTCCCAAACTGCTTTGAAACAGGACTTCTGAGTCTAAGTTGAAACTTTGTACTCTAACCCATTGCTTCAACCAATGATTGTGACAACAAAGACATCTGAATGGGGAAAAGTGTGGGAGCGGGAGGTGGTGGGGTATATGGGAATCCCCCTATGTTATTGATGTAACATTTATGTACTCTAAAGCTTCTTTCACAATGAAATGAAATGAAATGAAAATAAAATAAAATAAAATCACTGTCCATCAATTTTATGTAAAAGCTTACTTTGTGATCTCCTTGGATGATAAATGCTTTAATCTACAAGTTTGGGGTTGGTGGAGGGAAAACTGATGCCAACCTCCGCTCAACAAAGAATTGCATTTTAGTAAAGTACTAGGGTAATTCTTGAGAGAAAATAAATCAGAATTTTTAGTAAAAATTCAACATGGATTATGTGTTTAATATCCCTTTAAAATATATTCTTCTTTCTTCTTTAATATTAATAACCATGAGTTTTTATTTTAATTTATGTCCATCTGGAATTGTACATATTGAAAATTTAGAGTGAAGAACTAATATGTTCAAAAACTCGAAGAGTGTTATTTTAATTTGCTAAAGCTCCTGGGAGCAAAATACCAGAAATGGGTTGGCTTTTATAAAGGGAATTTATTAGGGTAAAAGCTTACAGTTCTGAGGCTGTGAAAATGTCCAAATTAAGGCATCACCAGAGCTGCTTTCTCACCAAAGTTTGGCTTCTGACAATCCTGGACTCCTGCCAAGTGGCAAAGCAAAATGGTAGCCAATCTCTGCTTTATCCTCCAGGCTCACTTTCTCCCTGACCTCAGATGTGGGTGATCAGTCTTATGGCTGGTCTCTTTCAGGGCCTCCTCTTTTCAGCTTTGGCTGTTCCCCTGATTCCAGACTCTGGCCTCTCAGCCTCTTGGGCTTTCTCTGTTTTTCTGTGGCTATAGGCGATCCTGGAGTCCTCCCTCACATGGCAGGGTAAAAACGGCAGCTGTCTTTCTCTCTGTGTTTCATTTATATAAGACTCCAGTAAAAAGATTAGGACCTATCCTGGATTTCACAATCTAATCAAAGGTCCTTAACTGATGCAAAACTTCCCTTGACTGACTAACCAAAAGGTTCTACATATAATAGGCTTACAGGAACAGGTGAGCATAAGAATATACTTTTCTGGGGCACACAAAAGACTCAAAGCAGGACATTCCACCCTCTGGACCCTAAAATACATATTCTTCCCATACACAAAATGTGTTTTTTCTACCACAATATTTCAAAAAGTCTTAAATCATTTCAGTAGCAATGTTAAATACAAAATCTCGTAAAAACCAGTTATAGACATGCAGTCTGTCTTGGGGAAAAATTCCCCTCTAGCTATAGACCTGTGAAACTTTGAACACAAGTTATCTGCTTGCAATGTACAAAAGAGAGACAGTCACAGGATATATGTTCCCACTGCCCTAGGGAGAAATTTGAAGGAAAACAGGGGTCACAGGTCTTAAACAGCTCTGAAAACCTGCAGGGCATACTCTGTTAGATTTCAAAGCCTGAGAATCATCTAGAGAATGATGATTTCTTTCCCTCAGGGCCTCATAGAACAGGAGTCCCAACCCTTCCAAAGTTTTGCCATCTTCTTGGTTCTACCCTCATGAAACATCAGTGTGGCTGCTGAGATCTAGGCCTCACCCTCCCAAAACACTGGGGTGATGGTCACAATTTCCCCAATCTCTGGGTCATGTGCTCAACCCCATCAGAGCAGTGGGGTAGGGAATGTGTTCCACCCTTTCTAAAGCCTAGGGTGGCAAAACTCTCCCTGAAAAATGTGTTGAAAGGCCAACTCTCTTGAAATGTCAAGGCAAATGTACCCTTTCCTCACTCATGGGTAGGATTCCTATCTTGGCCAGAGAAGATGTCTTAAGCCTTGACCTAGCTTCCACAGTTTTGCTCTTGAAGTAGTTTTTCCTTCAATCTCCCCATTTTCTGTCCCTTTTAGTCCAGGCTGACAGTGGTTTCATTCATACAGAACTTGAAAATCCTTCTTGGTTTCACATGCAACGTACAGGGCTCCCACCATTAGAAAATAGGACTTTCCACAAATCCCTTCTGGATAACTGCAACCCCAATATTGACTTGCAAGAAAATGGCTGTCTGTTTTCAAGTTCAGTTAAGTCCTCACATGGGGCCTTATATTCTGGGGACTCATTTTCCAGAAGCTCAGACTTTCTCAAGCCATCAATTTCTGTGTATTTTTTTGTTTTGTTTTGTTTTGTTTTGTTTTGTGCCCAGGAGTTCAGTTCTCACTTTATGCCTTTCCCCCTGCATTTTGCAATAAGCTTCAAGGAGAAGCCAGGCCACACTTTCCACACATAGTCTGGAAACCTCCTCAGCTAAATGTCCAAGATTGTGACTTTCAAATTCTGCCTTTCATTGAACATCAGGACTCAATTTTTCCAAGTTCTCTGCAACTTTAAAACAAGGATCACCTTTCCACCAGTTTCCAATAATACACTCATGATTTCCTTTTAAGGCCTCATTGGAAATATCCTGCAATCTAATCAAAGACCCTTAACTGGAGTGATCTAAGCAAAAGGTCTCTTAACTGAATCTAACCAAAAAGCCCTGCATACAATAATATTATACCTACAGGAATGGGTTAACTTCATTCAGAACATAATTTTCTGGAGTCTACAGAAGACTCAAACCAGGAAAGTCATACTATATGTTTAATAAATTATTGAATGATATTTAATGAATATTTTATATGTAAAATAACAGTTAGTGTTTACTTTCCCCAATAGCAATAAAAATCTATCAAAATAACTTTTAAAATTGTGTTAGCTCAGTAGAAATGAAAAAATGATTGAAATTGTTTAAGATGACATTATTGTAATGAGAAAGCTGAGTTAAATACTTGTGAATGTAAAAAGAACATTTGGTTTTATTTAGTTTAAATTATTTAAATATGTAAACTCTATGTGAAAACGGAATACATACATTAAAATAGTACTTAGGCTACTCCCAGTGGAACTAAGAGACATTTACATGATTATATTTCAATAATAATCATTGTGGTAATGTAATGTTTCCCATCAATTTATTTAATGCCAAATTAATTCAAATTCACACTAATGTAGACAGTACATTCAGTGAAAAGGCTGATTTTTAGAATATTTTAAATTAAATTCAGCTTGATTATTATCAAATAAAATTAGTCTTTGTATATCTAAAACCTGCAGTCCTTGGGATATGTTTTTTTAAAAGCACAAATAAATAAGGAACATGTGGTAATGAAATGAAAAGTTACAGAACTCATACTCTATACCCAGTGACAAAACTGGCTTTTAGGCCATGTCTTATTGACTTATATTTGAATGTAAAAGGAAACATTGATGTAATACACTAGATTGTGAGATCAATAACTGTGTAGGACAGTGCTATAGGAGATTGTTATCTGGACTGTCTTGTACTGTCCTTTTCTGGGTTCATTTTATTTTTGAGTAAAGAGATTGTAAATCTGAAATTATAAGATAAAAATGTGTTTTCTCACTTCGTATGTATGTATATATATAGATATACATATATGTATATATTCTGTATATATTATACATGCATATGTATGTATCTGTTTATATATGTATATATATAAAACCATTGTATTGCATTGTTTTCAAATAGTTGCTAACCTTGAAAACATAAAAATAAACCAGAACCATCATAACTAGCTAGAGAATTATGATTCTCAACTAGAGGCTTTATCATTTTGATCATGATTGTCTTAAACTTCCTGTCTGATAGTTCTAACCCCTGGGCTATCTCTAGGTCTGGTTCTGTTGATTACTTTAGCTGTTGGATCATTTGTTTCTTGCTTTTCTGTGTCTGTGATTTTTTCTTGAGTGTCAGACAGTGTATGTAAAAGAAAAGTAGAGGTTGAAGCAAATTGAACTTCAGCCTAGAAAAATGCCTCTTCATATTTCAGGCTGTTAGTATAAGGGTTGAGTCATCCTCAAGAGTAATTAAACTGGGTATGAGTTTGGTTGTTTCTATAGTTCACTTGAGTGCACCAAGACTTCAAATTTCTCCAGCCATGGGCTGCTGCTACCTTGTGCTTAGTTTGAGGCTTACAGTGTCAGAAGGTTTTCCTGTTCCATTCTCAGCTTTCAGCAGGCCCTGCACACCTGAGCCTCAGAAGGGTCTCTCTGTGTGTTCCTGCATCCCCCAATGGGGTGAGGGCACAAAACCCACATACTTCCCTCAAAGAAGTAAAAGCTGTCTGCCGCTGGGACTGTAGCCAATCATCAACTGCACATCTGCACTACCGAGGAGGTGTTCTCCTGTCTGCTCTCTCTTTTTGAGCACCCAATATAGGCTCATGGAAAAGAGCTGGTTAGGGTATGCAAACTCCCCCTAAGCCTGGGGCTTACTGGGTTTCTGGGGGTATAGGGCAGTGATTGTTACAGAATATGTCTTAAAATATTTCTTATTCAAACTCATTACAGGCTGCCTAAATGTAAACACAGTAGAATATCACCATAGCAAGTGTTTATATAATCCTATCCTTGTTATCATAGCTACAGTTACAGGTTCCCATACATGTGAAACCACAGAGCTCTCAGTTACCTGCTGCTGTCCAACCCATAAATTAATAAGGCCAAAGATATAAAAGCAAGAGTACAGAAAGATGGACATATGCAGACAGAGTGATTGGCCTTGTCTATTTGTTCTCTTGGAGTTCCGTAACTGCCACTTTTGTGTTCAAAGTGACTTCTTTGTATAGGAAATGTCATAAGAGATCAGAGAGCCCTCTGGGCCAGAAACTAGGGGACTTCAGTTCTTGTCCAAGATATCCTACTGAGGAGCTCTATGTCCTTTGGTAAAGCATTTAACCTTTTTAGGACTTAGTGTCCTCACTTATATATAAACCTGTTGAACTAGATCAGCAATTTTCAAAAGCAGGCCGCCATGGGGAGTGTGGTAGGTGGGATAGCCTGAGAACATGGGACTCAGTCTTCAACCTGGGAACTTCTACTTTTGCTCTTAAGCTTTCCTAAGGAGAAAAAGCTTTATTATTTTGTTTATTTAAGGTTTTCAATGACTGGACTAGACTTCAAATGTCCTTTTTTCCCCCCAAGCAATTCTATGATTCTATCTTAGATCTTACTTAATAGATTTGGACCTTCTCATAAATACCTATTTTGGCTGAAATGTCATTGTTCAACTTCAACAGTAGCTTATCTATTCTGGAAAGTCTATTGTGTGTCCAGCTCTGTGCTTGAGAACATTATTTGGGGAACAAACAAACAAACAACCAAACAAACACAAAATCACACACAAAAAAACAAAGGTGGCATTTCCCTACATTCAAATATGCTGGTGCTATGATTTCCTAGCTGAAAAGTTTGCCTTTACATCTTGGGATTTCCCATTCAGACACCTTTTCTTGTCCCTCTCTGTTGTCTACAGCTTTGGTGCCATATAGATATATGAGGTATTGTTACAGAAATTTGTTCCTGAGAAAATCCCAAACAGCACTCTGAGGAGTGGACTAACAGTTTTATTATGCACGGGCCCAGATAAAGTCAGTTTCAAAAAAATCAGTTCTGGGCCCAGAAGCCTTGATTTTCATCAGTTTACATAGGGCTTTTACATAGGTACATTCTTAAGCAAGTGGGTGATCAAGATTTACAAAAGAGAGCAGTCTGCATAATAGATGGGTAGGGTCTCCCACCTGGTCAGGACTATGCAGGGTTCTGCTATCTGGAATGCAGGCTTCAGTTATGCATATTGAGACACAAGTGGGCATTCCTTATCAGAATATTTAATGTTAAGTGAGTGTTAGGAGCAGTGCATTTTGTAAAACCACTTTGTAGAACAGGTAGCCTTGGGTAAGTTAAGTAATCTCTGGATCTCAGTGATATTCTTTTACCACTATCTTCCAAACTTTTCCAACTGTGACTTAAATTGTACACTAATGAAGATTTACCACCTGTAAGAGATTAAAGAACATTGACAGACTGCTACCTTTCTGAAAGGCTCACAGCTATCCATGGACAAAATGCTTCATCCTGAAAATAGTCTGGCCTTCAGGCTGTATGTATACATGTTCCAGTCCTCCAAAGAAAGCAGAGGAAAAAGTCAATATGCATAGAGCAAAATTCAGAACATTTTTGAATTATTAAATGAAAGGATGGATAAGAGAAAGATTCTTCAGATATAATTACCTACAAGGCAAAACTCTCATAGAATTTATTTAAGACTAAGGGAATTCAGGATGCTACCTCACAACCCATGAGGGAAAGCTTATTTGGAAGAAACAACAGTGGATAAGAGATACAGATATATGCAGTCAGAGAAAGATTGAAAATTATATTAAAAGTTTGAAGAAACAGGAAAAGAAGGTTAAATTAGAAATGATATTGATGAGCCAAGTATCATTAGGCTAATATGTAGTTTCCTTTAAAATAGGTCATTGCCACCTGTGTCGGTGTGTGGCACCTACAAATCCTTGTCTGGGCTCCTCATAGTGAATAGGTGGGTTGGTGAAAAGGAGAAAACACCAGGAGTAAGTCAAAGATCTGCTCTATGCAATGAAAGGAGACCATGTGCTATGGGGATTGTCTAGCCATTATAAGGCCAGACTTGGGGAAATTAGAAGCAGCAGATCTGGTGATTAAACCTGGTTGCACAAAATGTAGCCAGGTTTATGATATTCACAGTTATCAACATGGAGAGAGTGGATCATTTCTTTCCTATATTCTACAATCAATAAAAGTGAACACAAAGTACTTATCAGGAATAAGAAGTGCTTGTAGACTGTAAAAAGGAAATGGGTAGAGGTTAGATAAAAAGGATGATTCTAAGTAGCACTGAGAAAAGAGATTAAGGAGGGTGAGATTAAAAAGGGAATTTGCAAATCTTCTTATAGAACACATTCATTCATCAAGAAGTCTTAAATTTGGGTCTCAATATGTTCTGTCTGGTTATCTCTATTGAGTTTGTTTTATTACAGCTTTCTTGCTGGTTATTCCATCTACCTCAGCAAATGAGGGCTGAGAAGTGTTTCAAATGAAATATTCATTGGGTTATAGCCTCATTTTAAAAGTAAGAGCTGAAGTAAAAAGCTGAAATACAAGCTTTAGTGTCCATTTTATGTATTTGAGAGCGTGGTGAGAGGAGAAAGGGAGGATTCAGCACAGGCAGGAGAAAGCTAACCGGAAGGAACTATATGGAAAGGTCTTGAGGGCAAAAACCACTTTTAAAGTGGAAGTCTGAGGATATGGGAAAAAATGAAAGAGACAAAAGAATTTGAAGAATTGAAAACTGTTAGGAGGTTGCCAAGATGTGACTTCAGAGGTCCAGTGTGGGAAATTACTGCTAAAGGAAATAGAGAGTTTCAGTGACTTTTGTCTGAATGGTGGAAAATAGCCCCCTGGCTTTATCATGTGGCAGGGCAGCTGTAAGAATCTAGCAAAGGAGGCCTCAGGAAGGGTCAGGATTTGTTCTAATTAGCAAGATAATTATAGTAAAGTAAAAGATGCCATCATTGGGAATACCTACTCTGTGTGAGGCACTTTACATAGGTTACAAATTCCCTTCTCACAGACATCCTTATCTCTCTTTTACAAATGGGGAATTCAAGGCTAAAAGAATTAAATGACTTGCCCAAGGTCATAATATGGAGAAGAAGGACTGGTACGTGAGCCAAGATGTGATGTGTTTAGATTTAGAGAGCAGGCCTTTTCACATCACACTGCTTCCCATCTAACTAACCGACTCACCCAGGGTTCAGAGCATAAGGGGAGTGGTATTGACCACCCAGCCGCCACAACGCCCTGCTCCCCCCACTGCTGATCTTGAATTAAAAGCAAATAAATGCTCCAGAAAAAGGCACTCTAAATTGGTT
Source organism: Chaetophractus vellerosus (assembly GCA_004027955.1). Taxonomy (NCBI): domain Eukaryota; kingdom Metazoa; phylum Chordata; class Mammalia; order Cingulata; family Chlamyphoridae; genus Chaetophractus; species Chaetophractus vellerosus. Next base: position 11,174 of record PVKH010007493.1, on the reverse strand, counting down.
AAATAAAATGCAATAATGAAACTGCAATTATTATCTGTTCATGAAATAACAAATAATAAAGATAAAGAAAATGCTAGGGCAAGAGAGATCCTTTGCTGAGGTTGTGCTCTATGGGTCCTCAGTGGTCCTCTGTGGGTACTCTACAACAAAGTTTCTCAGCATTCTCAACCTTGGATCGACATTGGAATCCCTGGGGAGCGTTAAAAAACCCTCATGCCTGGGTTCCACCCTAAAGCTTCTGATTGTACTGGACTGGGGTGTGGTCTGGCCATTGGAATTTTTAAAAGCTCCCCAGGTGATTATAATATGTACCAAAGTTCAAGAACCCATCAAAGTTGAGTCTTATAACAAGATTTATTCATTCCAGCCTCCAAACAAATGAAACTCATCTTTGTATTCCCGTCAGTTTAGCATCTAATGCATAAGAGATGCTTAATAATTGAAGAATTAACTTGATGAACAGCAGAATAATGATGTATGCACAGCTCTGATCCTCTGGATTTTGGGTTTTCCTTAATGGCTTGCAATCTTCAATGTTCCTAGAAATATTTTATGCTTCCTTCTAGTACAAACAAGCCTCAACAGAACTGTGCATCAGGAAACTTCTGAAATAAGGGATATTTGTGTTCTCTCATATTTGCCAGTTCTGTCATTTTGTGTGGAAATCTGATGCTAAAAACACTATGGCATTCCCCAGGGCTCTTCTCTGCTTTCCTTGGGAAAGCATTCTGCCTCAAACAAATCTTGATTCTTTCAAGGAGGCTGATGTCTGATGGCCAGAGATCATGGGCCTTGGAGTTAAGATGTCTAGGGTGCAAATCCAAACCCGGCCATTTACTGCCTGTGTAACTTGGGCACCTTGCATAACTTCTATTTGCCTCAGTTTCCCATGAATAAGTTCACAAGGCTGTATTTATACCTACTTTATAGAGCCACAATGCAGTTCAAATTAGTATAAGAGAAGTATTTAGAGCAGTGCTTTGCACATGACAAATACTATATAATTGTGTACTTCTCTTAAAAGGAGACTGTTCAATGAAAATGCCTTGTCTACTCTATACTGAGGGCAACCTCACCAGACACATTATATGGCCAAGAATAATTTTATTTACCCAAGTGAATAAAATGTGCCATCAGTTATGAAGATGTCAGTAGTAATGTTCAAGGCCAGACATATCCATCCTTTGCTGTCCTTATGCTTCCAAACAGAAATAATGCGATAAGGGCAGCAGATGTAGCTGGAGGAGAGCAGCTCATTAATTGTGAAATTATTTTGAAGAATCCCTCACCTCATCCTCACTTCATCAGACAAGGGGATGAGGGTAGAGTGAAATCTTTTAAAAGAAGAAAATGGGAATAGATGTATATCTGCAAGCTGGCTGTAAGAGAGTGGGAAAATCTATAATTCAGAAAAGCCTCCAGTCTGGATTTTACAAAGGCTTATTTGATAAGGACAAGGGTATGATAAAGGTCAGGTTGCTGAAAGATGATGTAATAGGATAGGAATCAATTATATTAAATAGTTATAAGTGATATTGAGGCTTTAAATGATGTACCATAAACTTTAATCAAAGCAAGTTATCTCTGATTGAGGTCCTGTGCTAGAAATCAGAATGAAACCCTTTGTGAAATTAATGCCCTGCTTCAGTTGGACTCTCAAGGAGATAATAAATCAAATAATAGAATCTGAGAGTTTTGGATGGTTTATTTTTGGTTTCCAGCTGTGATTTTTCTGGATTTCAAAACGACTGCCTTGATATTTATTTATTTTTCTCCTGGGAAAGAAGGGAAAAATCCCTCTACTGCATTCCCACTGTCTAGGATATTAGCTGTTATAATTCCTATTGGCTGACCTCATGAACAAGGACATTGCATTTGACCAGCTCAGCTTTTCTTCCCCCTTTTTCACTATAGATGTTACTATACAATGCACACTGAGTACTGGATTAGAGTCTTTTGAGAACCATTGTAACATGACCTGCAAAATGAGACAAGTAGCTTCCTTCCAAAGGCCAACTGACACAGATACAATTCCCATGCATTATAAAATTGCAATTATAGCTTGTGACTTTCTGGAGAATGCCTCATCTGGGTTTGACTTAAAAAAAATCAATCTGCTTTGTATGTTTTACCCAAAAAGTAGAGGTAATTTAACACTCCATTTTTCATGCAGTTAGACTGTTGGGTATTTTACAAGGCCCAAACAGATCTAAGAAAATTAGCCATTATAGCTGGTGTTCATAAATGATAAGCTCTAGTTTGGGAGAGATTAGAGCACGATTAAGGGTTTGCTCAAGAAAACCGAACGTTTTTCTTTATTAAAAGAACTAACTGATAATTTCTTTACACCTCTCATTAATTCAAAATCACCAACTGTTTTCATATATTTGGTTTTATAGATCATATACATGATTCAGCTGAATTCTTCTGGATGTTTTAAAAGAAGCCCTGACACAGACAGAAGCAGAATCTCAGTACTCCCGGTTATTGCTGTGTGTCTCAGTTCCCTAAACCAGAATCACGTGATTCCCTTTAATCTGTTCTATCTGAAGTATGGCCTCGGTTGCTCCATGAGACTCAGAACGCTGAAAGGTCGGAGAATTCTGTCAGGCAATCTTCCAGACATTTTGTATTTTCTTATTTAGCCTTCACCATAAGCCGACAGGGTAGGAATCATTATTACAGAGAATTTATAGGACTGAGTGGTAGGCCCAGGATTCAGGCTGACTCCAGAGACCGCCCTCTTAGCCATCACATGCCTGCCCTTACTCTGCTGGGTCCTATGTTCTCTTTATACCACATCATTGCAGTTATTGCAGCCCTGAGGATGGGTCCTGTTCACTTTGAAGCTGCGGACCAGCCCTTTCCACACTTCCTTGTCTCTCAGCAGTGTCGTCCCAGCAGGAAGCATCAGTAAGCCACTGAAATACCCACAGGATATTTCCAGGGGTAGCTTGTCTGTGTGGGTCATATGAAGGCCCTGGTAGCAAGTGAAGATTTAGTGTAAATTATTCCATTTAAGAGGATGAGAAATGCCATTGTAGGGAAGCAAGGTTTCCTTGGCCACTCCCTTCCCTTTCAGTGTCCATTCTCCTGGAAGGGGGAGCTCAAAAGGAGATTTGTTACCTTCTTCATAGGAGTTCTGAAAATGCTATTTTACTTAGTAATGAAGGGTAGTTTTGTATGAAATTGAATAAAGGAGATTTTAAAAATTTCAGTAGAAATGATCATGGAAGAGCTACCCAGGGCCACTGCTTTTCTTTTTATTTCAAAAATATCTCTTGTTGACAGGATTCTGTCTTGGACATTAAAGTACCAACATTTAAAGGACCAGGAGAGATGCCTGAGAGCCAATCCTTCATGGAGGAATTCCCATTCCCATTCCACCCAATTCTTCGTGATGTGAATGCTCTTCCTGAATCCCTGGAATCTTTTAATGATTTTCTTCTCCTAGCCCTGCCAAGGCAGCTCCAGCTGAGCAGGATGAGGAATTTCAAGCATGGTCTCTCTAAAGAACTCTATTCTGGATGACCAGGCTACCTAGAGCCTAGAAAAGACTGTTCCAATCTTTTCCAGAAGAAATCTAAAGAGATTTATAAGCCTAGACTCTTAGCTTATAAATAGGAAACCCACTTTGGAAATTCCCAGGCAATAAGCCAGAAACTTGTCAGCCAAAACAGAACTTGGTGATTGTGTGATAACACCCCAGGAACAGTAGGTTAATCCTGGGGGAAAGAGTACTTGTTAGTTTCAGAATGTCTTTTCCAGGCCTGCAGAAGTATCCCTAGTCTGATCATGGAACTGTTTTGGGGTGTGGTCACTTCCCCAGAGATAGCAGCTCTCATACTGAAACTGGACATTAGACCCACGTCCTTGAAATAGTAATTCTTCTGAAGTCAGGTTGAGAGAAGTTCATATCTTATGGGCAATAAATTCATGCAAGGTACTACTTTTGCCTGGCAGGAATCTTTGAAAATTTCCAGGCTATTTTTATTTGGCATCATGATGGTGGTTTGTTCCATTAAAGATAGCCACAAATTCTTCACAACTCTTCCCCTTGAGAGGTGTGGTCTATATCTTAGTCCTAAACCTGGGTGGGCTTTATAAGTACTTGACCAACAGAAGAGGATTTTAGTGAAAGCAGGAAGGGCCATTACAAGATAGTGAGGAAGCCATGTGAAAAACAGAAAATGTATTTAATAAACTGGTATGTCAGATGAAGAAAATTTCAGGTTGAATGCCAAAAATGCCAATATGTTTATTTTAGCTGCATATGATCAAATAGGAAGAGAGAGATGATCTAAAAAGTGTTAACTTTTTGAGTAAAATTGAGAGGAAATTTAAAGTATTCAGACATGCTAGGTTAAAAAACAAAGACATTTATCCCAGACTCTCCCAGCAACATGATCAAAGTAAGAAATTTCTTTAAGATCAAATCCAGGATGTGGTTAGCTATAACACCCATTTTTAAGACATCAGAAATCTTATATATCTTTTATGTATCTTAAGGGAATGCCTTCCAGACCCTTTCAACTAGATAATGGCATATTTTAAGAATGTTAAGTGTCATCCCACAGTGGCTTCTTAGGAAGCCCATGGTATAGAAGGGCTTGTTTTGAATTAGCAAGCACCAACTAGCAATGCATCTGGAAAAAGCCCTTGACCAAAAGGGGGAAATGGTAAATACAAATGAATTTTTATGGCTAAGAGATTTCAAAGTTAGTCGGGAGGTCATTCCAGAGGTTACATTTATGCAAGTTTCAGCAGGATCTGCATACAGTAAACAGTGCCTCGAATAGCGGGGCTCCTGAGGGCTCTAGAGACATCCAGGAACTATAAGGGGGGCAGACAGCTCAGGAATTCGGCACCCCGTCAGTGGGCCTTACTTTGGAATTTATGTTCCCCAGTGTAACAGAGTTAGACGCATTTATAGGTTCTCTACACATGGCTCTTCTGCCCCTTCTATTTGAACCTATAATTAGCACTATACTTGAAAAATATATCTTCTAGAGACTTAAATCTTTCATCTGTTCATGTGCTAGTTGAGCCCATTCTCCCTTTTGAATGGTAGTATCCTTTGTGTTAATCTTTATCCTATTTCTGTCCCACCATCACATGGTGTGTGTGTGTGTGTGTCTCAGATCTTTGCATAGAGAGGAAGGGTACTCAAGGAGCTACACCTAAAAAACTGTATCTGAGATGCCTCATCTGCACTGGACCTGATGGAGATGACTATATCTTAGACTTTGAGGGGTTGGACTCTTGATAGTGGTGAGCTAATTTTGCATGAGGGAGGAATGTAAACTATTTGCGGTGAGAGGGTAGATTGTAGTAGTTAACAACGGCTGTAATTTTTGTTAGCATTTCCATTGAGAGATGGGTATATTTATTCCCTCTTTGAATCTGGGCAGAATCTTTGACTCCACAAACAGTAGAATATAATGGAAGTGCCAGTTTCTGTGCAGGATCAAGGAGATTGAGAGCATCAGTGTCTTCTCTGCTGGACTATTCATGCTTGGAACTGCATGTTTGAACCATCGTGTTAGAAGGCCAACTATCCTGGTATTTAGTGAGTGGGTACCAGGGATGCTAGACCTCCTACAACAGTGGGACAGTCCTGTAAAACAGGGAATGGTTACACATGTCTGTCAAATGTTTTATAAGACATTCATGTATGTGAAAATCATGTTTATAATTTTCTAAGTTGTGGCTCTTAAAGTATGACTTCCAAAACAACAGCATCAGCATCAACGGAGAACTTTTTATAAATGCAAGTGTTTGGGCTCTGCCCCAGAACTACTGAATCAAAAACTCAGGGGGTGGCACTATGCAATTGGTGTTTTATCAAGCCCTCTGCTGCATACTAATGTTTTTGAAGCACTTATTGAATATATAGCTCAAAGTTTATAGTATACACTCAATTTCTCAAGAATATGAAAGCAGTGTAAATTGAGGGAAGACTGTACAATATTATTTTATTTTGCTAGGGATGGTATAGCAAATACCACATACTTATTGCTTTAAACTATAGGACTTTTTGTCTCACAGTTTTAGAGGTTAGAAGTCCAAATCAGAGAGTCGGCGGGATAATTATTTTTCCAAAGTCCACAGCATCCTGGTGGTGGCTTGCTGGCAATCCATAACTCAATCTTGACCTCTGTAGCAGTTTGGCAGTCTGATGTAATTATGAACTCCAAAAATAGATAATGGATTATGCTTGTAAACTGGTCTTCTAATCTGGGCATGATGAAGTTATGATTAGGGCTTTAACTGGGCTACGTCAGTAGGCCGTTGAGCCCCACCCCTGGGTGGGGTGGGAATCAAATATAAAAGGCATGGCAAAGAACAGAGTTGAAGCAGTTTTGATGTTGGAGTTCTGGTGAGGAAGGAGAGAAGGCCCTGGGATAGAGACAAGCCATTCGCCTGAGAGTTCACAGCTGGCCTTGTGGAGAGAAGCAAAGCCTAGAGAGCCTCAGAGTAGACAGCTGACCCTGTGGAGGAACCAGAGGTGCTGAGCTCGGACAGAAACGCAGCCCTGGGAAGAGAGGAACCCAGGAAGCCTGAACCCTGGCAAATGTTGTAGCTGTCTTGCTCCAACATGTGGCAATGGACTTTGGTGAGGGAAGAAACTTATGCTTTATGGCCTGGTAACTGTGGACTTCTACCCCAAATAAATACCCTTCATAAAGACCAGCCAATTTCTGGTATTTTGCATCAGCACCCCTTTGGCTGACTAATACAACCTCCATCCCATGGCCATCTGTGTCCACAGGTCTCGATCCATCTTTTACTGCTGAGTACCCATTTCCTCTGCTTACAGGGACTCCAGCCATATTGGATTAAGGTCCACTCAGATTCAGTTCAGCTTCATCTTAACTAATAACATCTTCAAAGATTCTGTACAAATGAGTTCCATGTCCACAGGTTTAGGGGTGAGGACTTGAACATATCTTTACGAGAGGCATGTTTCAATACATATCAAGCCCCTTGTTCCAGTCTTTACCGACATACATTAATCTTTTCAGAACATCAACCTGATCGTGATATTACACTGTACAATTTAAACAGCACACCTGTACTCATCTGCTTTCTTACCTATGTGTTGTATAGCTTGACAGGTTTAAGCAGTTGAATACAAGTATGGTTGTACCTGAGCAATTGTAAATTTAAATATATATTGTTTTAGTTTTGATTCCTTTTATTTTTTCTTCATTCTATAGTTAGGTATTATATTGACTTTTTCAAATGAGAGAAAGCAGGTTATGTCACTTAAGAATTTTATGGCTCATTGTTTAAAAATAATGTGATATTGGATTTCATAGTTTGAGAACCACTGTTGTAGGAGATTCATGAGAACTCAAAGTTATCTTAGGGCATAGTGGAGATAACCTGGTCCCCAAAATCACCTCAGAATATGATTAGATTCCAGATCATTGATATTAGCTCTCACTAGAAAATCTAACAGATATTTGAATCCTAGAGAGGAACCTTACAAACCAAGCCACAACCCATAACCAAATAATAAGATGAAATTGTCATATTTGCTTCAGAAATTTAAAACAAAAGAACAAAACTACAGATGGGTGAAAGCTCTTTTTGGCTTTCTCTGTAATCGTCTTTTTTTTTCACTCTCTCTCTCTTTCTCTCCATCTCTCTTAAGAAGAAAATACTTTCAAGAATTAGGAGTGTAAGCAATCCATGTGGTTATACTTCAATTATCTATATATTAATTCATAAACAATAGTTTTAAGTTTTTAAAAATATACTTAAATAATATCATACTTCAGGTAACATCCTGACGTTTTCTATTTTGCTAGTGTTATGCCATGAAGATCTGTTCATGTTATTTATAGTTCTAGTTCATTTACTTAAACTTCTATTTATTATTCCATCATATGAATATACAACAATTTATTTAACCATTTCCCTTTATAGGACCTTTTATTGCTTCCAGTTTTCACTATTACAAGCAATGCTGATGAAAGCATTCATTTACATATGTACATATGTATGCATTTATATACATGATATACATTATATATAAGTACACATACCTTAGTATGTAATCACAGCATATATAGATATGTCTCTGTGTGTTCCAGCTCTGTATTAGCCTTTTAAAGGTTTTTCTAGTTTATTAGTCTTTTCAAAGACCAGTTTTTGCTTTTTTAAATCATTATTATTCTTTTTGTTTAGCTCTTATTTAGTTTATTAATTTCTACTCTCATCCTTATTATTGTCTTCCTTCTCATTTTTTAAAATTTACTTTATTTTAAATGACGCCTGGTGACTTTCAAGGTTTAAATACTTAAATCATTTCATTCTGCCAAAACTCCAAATTGTCACAGAGAGTCTACTCAGAAACAATTTGGTATGTGTATTCTCATTTCAGTTGTCTTACAACTGTTTAAAAACACACACACTAACAATAATGTACCTATAGGGACATTATAATTTATCCCATTTTTTAAAAATATATTTTTTATTTTTTTTAAAAAGATATTTAGATTACATAAATGTTACATAAAAATATAGGGGATTCCCATATGTCCCACTCCCTATACCTCCCACATTTTCCCACACTTTCCCACACTAACAACATTCTTCATTAGTGTGGTACATTCGTTGCAAATGATGAATACATTTTGGAGCATTGCCACTAAGCATGGATTATAGTTTACAATGAGATAGTTTACATTCTCTCCCACACAATTCTGTAGGTTATGACAAAATATACAATGACCTGTATCCATCACTGTAATGTCATGCAGGACAACTCCAATATCCCAAAAATGCCCCCAAATTACACCTATTCTTCCCTCTCCCATCCCCCAGAACTTCTGCTGGCCACTGCCTTTATATCAATGATAAGAGTTATTCCATTGCTAGAATAATAAGTCTGTAATAGAATATGGTAGAATTTGATTTATGCTTTTCACTTTCTTTTCCTAGCTTTTTTATTTGAAGTCTCATTCATTTATTCTCAAATTTGCATTTAAAAATGCATTCAGTGTAATACATTTCTTTCCAGTTACCACATTAACTGTACCACACAAGTTTCGAAACATCTTGTTTTTGTTTTCATTCAGTTTAAATACTTGAAATTTTCCATTGTGGTTTTCTCTTCAGGGCACTTTTTTTTTTTTTTTAAGGCATATGGCTTAGTTTCCAAAAATATTTTTTCCCATAGTTGCATTGTTGATCTATAGTTAATTCCATTTAATCTTTTAAATTAGAGAGAGAATTAATCATACCGTACTGATTCTTTCCAACTTCTTGAACAGAGCTTCCCAATCATTAATAGACTGCAGGTGCACCAATGTACTGATTTCTTCAACTTTTGGCACAGCCAGATGAGGTTGGAAATGGCCAGAGCTAGTGGCTGCAGCGAGAGTAGTCTCCAGTTGCTAAAACTGGGAAGCACTGACTTTATGGTCTACTACATGATTGATTTCTGTAAATGTTCCATGAGCATTTGATAATAACGTACATTCTCTATAAAAATCAAGATTAATTGTGCTGTTCGAATTCTCTATATCCTTACTATATTTTCACTTTTATCCATCAGTATCTCAGAGAGGAGTATTAAAACCTCCTACCTATATTATGATTTTGTCCATTTTGCCTTGTATTTCTGTTAGTTTTTGCTTTATATATTTCAGGATTATGTTGTAAAAGACATAAAAATGAATGATTATTTGGTTCCTTTGATGGATCATTCCTTTTGGCTTTATGAGATGCCCTTATATCTCTACTAGTGACTTCTTTTTACAATTCCATTTTATTTGTAATTAATATTTCCATACAAGCCTTCTTTTGGCAACCAATTATCTGACCTACTTTTTCATTTACATCTTTTCAACTTTCTTTACTTTTAGTATATCATTTACCATCCAAACTTGGATTTTTGAGATTAAAGGTATACTATTAATAATCATGCTGGGACAATAGGAAGAACCTAGTACGGCCTTGAGAAAACTGGGACTTTTGAAACTTGATTATAAGCACCATATAACAGGGTTTTTAAAATCAGTAATGAAGTCTGATATCCTGTTACTTATAATGTTTTAGTCCATTAATATTCTCTGTAATTACTGACAGACTTATTTGGACATTTTTTCCAATTTATTTTAAATTTTCTATGTATCATGTTTTTGTTCCCTCTTTTGTTTTCTTATTTTTTCCCCCTTTCCTTGCTTTCTTTCTGATTGATGGACTTTCTTTATTCTGTCTCTCCTTTTGTCCTGTCCACTGATTTGGAGATTAGTCATTTCACTTAACTTTTTAAAAAGGTTAGCCATAAATTTAATTTGTATATTTAACTGAAAGATGTTTAAAGTTATTCAATTATTTTATGCCCTTCCTACACAATATCTATATAATAAAAGGATCTTAGAACAATTTAACTCTAATTTATCCCCTGTTATCATTGCCTGGTATTTTAATTCTGCTTTGTTTTAACCATCACCCTCCCATTAATTGTCATTAATGTATTTTATAGCGAGTATTTATTTATATTTACCAACAAGTTTAACAATGACTTTACTTCTTGCATTTTACTCTTTCCATTTCAATTTCTTTCTTGTTGAAGCACTTCTTTTGATGTTTCTTTTAGCAAGGTACCACCAAACCATAAACTCTCTCAACCTATGCATATTTGAAAATGTCTGTATTTTATTTTATAAAGTAAGCACTGTTAATATATTCATTTTATAAATGAGGAAACTGAGTCACAGATTGGTTAAATATATTTCTCAGACTGGTAAACTCTTAGAAAGATACTAATAGTGAATGCCAGAGGCAATGGAATAATATACTGTGAAGGTCTGAGGCAAAAATAGCTGCCTTTCGAAAATTCTGTTCTTAGCTGACATCCATTGATGCAAAATTTGTTGTCTAATTACCTTGGTCCCTTTGATAATACATCTTTTCTCTTGGTAAGTTTAAAGATTTCTATTTGATATTGTACAGGTACATAAAGATGTGTCTGGGTTTGGATTTGTTTTTCTTATCCTGCTGGTGACTTGCTGTGCTCTTTCAAACTGAGATTCATCTCTTTCCACGTGTCTTTGATCAATGTGAGCGTCTCTCTCATTATGTCTTCTTTCTTCAGAAACTCTTCTCAGAGGGCCACTGGGCCTTCTCCTTGCGTTCTTCACCTCTACATTCCTATT
>PVKH010007492.1:0-20185 GCA_004027955.1 Chaetophractus vellerosus | reverse complement strand
AAGACTCACACTGAACCAAACCATCACAAAATTTCAAAACACCAGAGATAAAATCTGACCCTGTTGGGTAAAACAGGTCACACGCTGACTGAATGCTAGATAATGATGGAGTAATGCCTTCAAAATCTAATAGAAACTTATTTTTAACCAATGTATAGTATGACAAATATTCACAAATAATCTGATTCTCCTCTTCTTCCAGGTGTGTGGTAGGATGATATTTTCCCACCCTCTTTAACATTAAATGTAATGTTGGAACTTGCTTTGGCCAATTAATATGAATGACTGTCATAATGTCATTCATAATGTCACTGCTAAATAGAAGCCATAAGAGTCAGTACATGACAGGTCATGTTCTCTTTTATCTGCCTTAATAAATATGATGATGTGACTTTCTTGTCCAACAAAATATAATGGCAGCAATGTGTCACTTTCAGATGGGCGCTTTCAGACCCAGTGCATGATATACCACACTACCTTTTCTCTGCCTTGGTAATGTGGAAGCATTTGTTGAGATGGAGACTTCATCGTATTGTGTCCCAGTGACTATCATGAATAGAACTCCTTTCCAATCTGCATTGGACAGATAATGTGAGGAGAGATAAGTTTTATGTCAAGTCACTGAGATTTCACATGGAACATATGTTTGCTAAAGCAGTATAACCTATATTATCTTGACACGCAATCAAACTATCAATAAAGGTGTGGTAGACAAAGACAATTTCAGACAAGCAAGTAAAAGTTTACTTTCACTTATATCTTCCTAAGATGTTACTTGAGATGTATTCCACAATAAGGTAGTGTTTTAGTTTGCCAAAAGGCTGCCAATGGAAAGTACCAGAAATGTGTTGGCTTTTATAAAGGGTATTTTTTTGGGGGGTAAAAGCTTACTGTTCCAAGGCTGTGAAAAGCACAAATCAGGGCGCCATAGGAGGTGCTTTCTCACCCAAGTCAGCTGCCCCATGTTGAACCAAGATAGCGGATGATCTCTCCCTGGTCTCCGCCTTTCCTTCCAGGCTGTACCGTCTCCTGGAGTTCAGCTATAAGCAACGAAGAATAGGGCTTGCCTCTCAACAGGCCTCTTCTCTCAGGCTTGGCTGCACTATTTTCTTCCCGATTTCAGCTCATTTCTCCCTGGGGTCTAGCTGCTTGAGCCTCTCCTTTCTGTCACATGGCAGGGTCAAAAGTTGCAGAGCTCTCTTTTCCAGTGTCTCCGTTTTTTTATCGGATCCAGCAAGAGAGCTAAGACGCAAGTTGAGTCACACCTCACTGACATAGTCCAGTTGAAATGGTTGCACACACTCACTGGGGTTGAACAGCCCACAGACATAATCTTTCTCTTTTGTGGATTCATGAAATAAATTCAAACTGCCACAGGTAGTAAACTGTATTAGTCAGCCAAACAGGTGCCTTTGCAAAATATACCAATAATTGGTTGGTCTTTATGAAGGGTATTTATTTGGGGTAGAAGGTTATAGTTACCAGGCCACAAAGCATAAGTTTCTTCCCTCACCAAAGTCCATGTGTTGGAGCAAGACAACTGCCTACGTCTCCAGGGTTCAGACTTCTGGGTTCCCCTGTTCCCGGGGCCGTGTTTCGCTCTGGGCTTAGCTTCTGGTTCCTCCACAAGTTCAGCTGTAGACCATGAGGCTCTCTATGCTTTTGCAGGTCTCCACAAGGCCAGTTGTAGACTATCAGGCGAACAGCTCACTTGTCTTCTCCTGGGGCGCTCCTCTCCAACATCAGAACTGCTTCTCAAAAATCTGCTTCTCAAATCTTCTGCCTTGCCTTTTATACTTGAGACCACACCCACCAAGGGGCAGGGCTCAACGCCCTACTAACTGGCCCAGTTAACGCCCTAATCATAACCCAATCATGCCCAGATGAACAGATCAGTTTACAAGCATGATTCAATTTATATTTTTGGAATTCACAATTAGATAAAACTGTCAAATCATTACATAAACCCAGAAAAAAAAGACACAGCATCCAAAATACAGTGGATCAAACCAGAGAAGCAATAAAAGGGAATTCTACAACATCAGCAGTACAGCCCGAATAAAGAGAAACAAGTGCAGATTGGAGCAAGAAATAAAAGGAAATTCCAATATGGAATTATTTGGTAAATAAAGGGAAATTGTTTGTAATAAAATGATTGAGAAGTTGGAAAGACAAAAATATGCTGAAAGCAAATAATGCAAAGACAAGAAAAAAAATTACAAATTCCTAGAAAAATATATTTTAAAACTTCTACAATAATGCAGAATTTCAAATATGAAGAACCTAAAATATGAATCATTTTAGTAATTAATGAAGTATAAGAAAACAGAATGGATGTGAATTTGATATAAGATACTCCTTTTTGAGTGACTTAAGATTTGTGACAATGGATACATAAGAATTATACGTTATGCTAGCAAATACTTGGACAAGAATTAAACAATATTCAACCAGTACACTTACAGTGGGAAATCATGAGATATATTTTAAATGTATTTTTTCTTTTTTCCCATTACCCTCCCAAAAATACCTTCACTGGAAAAAAATTATTTTTTGCAACTGAATAAAAATCAGCAATACCATTACTTCTTTGGTCAATTCCAAGTCATAAAAATCAGAAGGTCCTTCCAAGTCTTTGTCAAAAAGTATAGACTTAATCCAGATAATAGAATTCTCATAATGTCAAAATGATCCTTTTAATGTTATTTCCAAGGTAAAACTTCTTCTATAGCTGTGCCACCCAATAGTTGGAGCTGCCTTCAGATACAAGGCAGATATGCCCAGAAAGGTCGGCAAGGTAGGATTCTGTTTTCTTTCTTGCTCACTTCCTTCTCTGCTCCTTATCTGTTGTGACTGAAACCTTTGGGGCTGGAGCATCAGAAGGTAAGATGGCAAAGAGGGGTCATAAATTTGTTTACTTGACAGGTATGGTGGTAAGTTGGCATCATGTTTTCTAGGCCTGGCAGATATTTAAAGATTATTCTTTGGGTCATGGACAGTTTTGTGAATTCTTTGGAGAATCCCCTGCTGGTTCCATAAGCAGTGCTGATTAGCTCTAGTTTTCCAGGAGTCTACACAGAACTCTCTATTAGAGAAGGTAGTCTTTGGCAAGAGTGAAAGCAGCTCCAAGCTGGTTCACTCTCCTGTTTGGACTACAGCTGATCAACAGGACTCACTCATCATTAGTGCAGCTCTTAGAGAACAGTGTAATTTCCTCCCTACTTCTACACAGTACCCTTGGCTTTGTTAGGAAACATCAGGCCCAAGTGTTCAATGGCCTCCAGGTTTTGCCTTTCAGCCCCTCTGAACAATACCATCAAAGCCCTTCTCACTGTACTTTACTCAGATTCCTCACGTTTGCAAATCAGGTGGAACTCACAGCTCTCCCACAAAATCTCCTTATAAAATTTGCCCACCAACTACAAAATTTGGGCCTTTTCACACCTAAATTTTGAGGGTTTGATTGGTTTTGGTTGCCAGACAGATTGTAAATGCTATAAACCTTGAGAATATGAAAGTAAATGTTGGGGTAAAGGAACATGTTATGAGGCAGAAGAGGCAAGATGCAGGAAAGAAAAGGAGGGATAATATTCTTATCATAGGCTGTCCTTTGAAAAAAGAAACGAAGGCCTATAACAGTTCAAAGATAACCACTTAAGGAGCTAAAAGTAAAAATATAACTACCAACATCCTGAGCAAGAAATGTGAGGTGTGCAAGGTGTTTGAAATAAATTATAATTTATTCTTGGAAGAAAACTGATTTTTTCCTAACTTGGATAAACCAAGAAATGGAGGTGTGGCAATCAAGAACACATCAAAGAAATAAAAGCAGAAACCATTAAAGAGTTTTCTTCTCTTGTGGGACTGCTGATTGGGTGGGCGATATGGCACTACAGCTCTTATTCATACTTTTCAATGTTCTTAGATGACTTAATATGCATATGTATTAATTTGGTAAAGCAAAAACTTTTAAAAAGTGAGCATGACTATTTGCTCAACCAATGAATGGACATTACCTTCATATGTGATTATGGTTTTTATAAAATAATCTAAACAAATGAAAGAAAGCTCGTTCCATTAGAGGAAAACAATCATGAATCAAAGAAAAGGGCAACCCACCCAAGTAGGAGAGTTGGACTGCTCATTTCATTAATATATAAATATCTACTTCAAATTAGTTTAAAAAAGGCTAACAATGCAATAGTAGACTTGGTCAAAAAATATATGAACAATACATTTATACAAAAGTATGTAGGAGAATTCTACAGGTTCTTTAAATATGATACTCAAATAATATATCTTTTGATTTAATTTAAATGTAGG
Source organism: Chaetophractus vellerosus (assembly GCA_004027955.1). Classification (NCBI taxonomy): domain Eukaryota; kingdom Metazoa; phylum Chordata; class Mammalia; order Cingulata; family Chlamyphoridae; genus Chaetophractus; species Chaetophractus vellerosus. The sequence goes on along the minus strand of PVKH010007492.1, from coordinate 15,862 downwards.
TCTCTAGCCTTTCTGAGTCTTCTAATCAAACCTTTGAGATAATTGGGGACACATGGTGTATGGAGTGTGCCGACATGAAAGTCCTTGGTGATGGCACAATTCTGCCTTCCTCACCTTCTAGAAATCCTGAAAAACTGCAGAATAGGCCCTGTGGGGATCGAGGAATTTGACAAAGTAGGAAAATGGGGTAATATCTGTCTTGAAGAATTAGCAAATACAGCTCCAAAGTTTATGGATAGATGCTAGTCTCTACTTGAAGATCTATTTTTAAAAGTATCTAACTATACTTTCCAGGAAAATATTCTATTGTTCCTCTCTTCTCTGCCCTTCCTAATCAACACCCCACCCCAGCCCAATTTTTTATTTAGCTGTTTCCTTGGTAGAAAAGATAGAAATGATTATTGCAAGGGACATAGTGTGAGTATAATCATTTGACAATATCATGTGTCTTACTTTAATTATGGAGGAAAATGGAAGTGTGTGGACGATCTTAGATTCTCAGCAATAATATTTGTGAGGTCACTGTCCTTAGCAGAGGAATGGGATAAGAAGACTACCAACTCACTTTGCACAAGTCACAAACCTGCTTGTTATGTGGTGGTAACTCCTGGTTCTTCCAGAGCAGAGCAAAAGTAAAGTCAAAAACGCATTTGACCAGCAGACCCCAGAGCATAACCTCAGAACACTTTTTATGTGCCTTAGAGTCGATACAGAATACTGATAATACATTGCATCCCACAAAAGTTTATTTTTATTAAGCTTAGTTTTTCTTTTTTCTTGAAAACAAGTCATAAATCCCTTAACAGCCTCCTTGTCCATAGGGATTATAGTTAATGTTTTCGTTGAAACAAGAAAAATCTGTTTTGCACAAAAGACAGAAAATATGGGACAATGACTTCTCATAAAAGAGGTTAACTTTCCTCACCGGACCCCAAAAGCCAGGAATTCATGTTAGGAAAGGCTGGAATAAAGAACATTCTGGAAGGTCTTTGAACCAGTAAGGGGCCTGAGCAACTTACATAGTGAGTCAAAGGCAACTGAAGACCACCAAAATCCCCAAGGTACCAGAAGTTACTCAGAATTTTATCAAGGACAAAGAAAAAAATTAGGAAAGAAAGACCAAAATAACCCCCCCTTTTTTTTTAATGTTTTTCAAACTTCTTTTGCTACAAAATTAATAGGCTGTAACGTGTTCTAGATACATTTATATAACCTTAGATTACCATCTTGAGAAAGTTAACAGTAAAATGTGCAACTTTATTCTTCCCTTGATGAAAATCAATCAAAGTATGTGGCTATAAGTGTACCATATATATGGCACCATATATAACACTTTTATTTAATTTAAAAGTTTTCTATGAACCAAGGACAATGTCTTACTTTTCTTTTTTATCTTCAACAATATCAGCAAGAGTGCTTAATTCCTAAAATTATTCAAAATGCTTCAGTGAATGAAATCATATGGTTAATATAATATTAAATTGTGGTTATATGTAATATTTTGTTATTATATAATGCATATTATATATTATTATAATTTATGGCTAATATAAATGTGTATTATAATATGTGTATAATTATATATAAAATCTGTCAGCAAGAATCTGCTAATCAGTCCTATGTCTTTGTAGATAGTAACGTTTTGAGCAGCATTTTTAATATGAAATATTCAATGATGTAATTTTCTGGAGATACAACTTACTCACATATTTATGACTGTAATTTGGGTTACTCTAGTTTAACGTATCAAAATGCATATGCTCTTCCTATACAGCTAAAGGTATCATACTGAAATTTCTCTCCAACATGGAGCAAGTGTAAGAGTTGGAGAGAGTTAGTTGTAGGCAATCGCCAAAGGTCTCATTAAGATGTGGCTTCACTTGAGAGCCAGATCTGAGACATGAACTCCCTGGACAGCATTAGAGAAAGGCTCCAGTGTTTGGATTTTTCTTTTATTGTAGCAGAAATCAAAAGTGACTTAGAAGTTGATTGCAATTTCTGCCAAACTAATTTTTTTTTTTTGGTAGCAGAGACAACACAGAGCTGACTTATGAACTGAAGGACATTTTCTGTTATATTCCAAACCTATGAAAACAAAGAATGGGACTGAAAATCTACATGCCCTTCAACCCAGCCTTAGGAGCTATCTCATTGAAAGTATGTGCTACTACATGGAAAATAATCAGAATGGATCAGCCCCACGGAACAAAAGAAGCTACATTATAAACTCAAGTGAGAAGCAACAAGCTCCCATAGAAAGCCACTTTCTTGAAAAGGAACTTTCACAATCCCTTTTTTCTAGGTATACCAGCATGGAGAGCTTAATTTCGTATGAAGCTTTAGAGAGGAAGAAAATTGTGGCACGCACTCTGTAAGTTCAGATCTCTTAATCCTTCTAAATTGCTCCGTCTTGTTTAGAAAGATCTGCTTACAAACCGTCATTGTGCAAGTATAAACACAAGAGCTCTCAGATAGTTCTTTGTACCTTCGATCTGCCAGACATCATTCATGTCTCATTTTACAGGCAACGCTTAGGACCACCGCAAGCTTCTTAGAAAAACCAAACCATAACGTAAGGCACATATGCACATCTTTGAATGTCTGGGTTTCCCTATAAGGACATAGAGTTTTATTCCTATCCCAATTCTTGTTTATAGCTCACTGAATTTATAGCTACCCTCTTAAACATCTGCAGTCATTTTTTTTTTTCTTTGTAAGGCGAAGCACAACTCTCTATATTAGATATTAAGCAGGTAGTTTCTCCTATTAAACCACAAAGACAGATATTCTTTCTGTGCTTTTACCATTAATGTAAGTAAAGTATCCAGTGCTCTCAAAAGAATTTAGGATGAGTGACTTGACCCTAGACCTTTAATATTTCTGTGAGCTCCAGTTGCTGCAAGGCCAGAGAACAGGGTTCTAAGCCTACAACTTTCACTAAATTATTGTGTGACTGACAGAGCTCTTCATTTTCTTTATGCTTCATAGAAGAGGACTTTTGAAACCAGGAAGAACTTCAGGCTTTTATCCAATTCATACCGTTTACAAAGATGGTCTCATATTCAGGACCACTAATTCAACCTCACACAGAAGAATCGGAACTTCTCTCCTGCTCTTCTGATTCCATAGGGTAATTCTCTCGCCACTGTGTGATGACCCGGTTTCTTCAGCCAAGGCCATAATGACATGTTTCCTATTACAAGTCCATTGCAAGGATCACACAATAATAGACCTGGAATTATACGGAAAAAAATTTTAAGTATTCCCCAAATGTAAGCCGTTTTATATTTTAAATTTAACAAACACTGTAAAATACAAGTTCAAATACAACCTTCGGAGTCACTTTCAAATTTTTATAATAATGTGTTGTTATCTTGAAAGAGATCATCTTTCATATTCCATCATTGAAAAAAAATATGTACTATTTCCTACCAGCCAGATATAATGTATGCTTATGAAGTTTTCATTGTAAATGAAGAACAATGAGAATCATTATTTATTTATGTTTATTCTTATTTTATATTAAGTCTACCCTAAAGAGAATGGCATAGTCTAGAACTATAAGAATAGGCACCATTTCTCACAACTTGACTTGGTGATTATTGTGAGGCTAACACTTTCAGACTGCTACAATATGAGTACACTACAGAAAAATACAATTTAAGAAGGATTAGGCTGGAAACTATGAACTTTACGTTATAAAATCTTGGAAATGTTAAGAAAGTCAGCTGTGCATGTTTGTTTTGAATAGTTCTTTTCCACAACGCTTCCTGACGCATCTGGCTTTTAAAGATTGCCGACATGACACTCAGCAGCAAGGGCAAAAACAACAAGAATCCAATCAGATTGTTATCATCATGATTACATCCAAAAGAAAAATGTGGCCTGCCTTCTTCAGAGAAACAACAACAAAAAACATTGCCTTGTTGTTCTTATGTCTAAAAATATAGCAGTCCTATATAAAAGTAAAAACAAAGACAGAAAACAAATTGCATATCATTCCTTCCTTAAAAATGAAGAATATTCTGAAAGAGATGAATTATTTTTGGGGAGTTCCTTCCTCCCATTGCTGAACCCTGGCCTGGTCCCTGATTGCAGCTGGTGACAGGATACCACAATACTCAAGCTCTTCCACCCAGCACCAAGCATTTTAACAGATGAAGCCACCTGAGTTGCAATTATTTTCAAGGAAGTTTTTTTTTTTTTCTCTTCCTCTCAAGCTTTATTTTCAATTATTATTTTTTCCTAACACTGCTTTCCTCTTTTCTGTTGCCAGAAAATCAAAGATTAGATTACCAGCCAGTGACTTTCCTTTGTGGAAAGAACAAACTTTCTAACAAAGGAGGTGCCTTTCAGGGTAAAACAAGATGTAATAAAGCAGAATAAAGTACTGTGCCACAGGACATAAGTATTTTCAACCTTTATAAAGCCAAACAACCTTGTAAATTTTCCGGATTTTAGCACTATTTTCAACCTTTCTTCCTGAAACAAAAAGGTAGGGAAAAAGTGAGATAACAGAAGAAAAGAGGGGAAAAAAAATTGGTAACAATAACATTATCCAGTATAAAATGCAAAAGCCTCTGTTTACCAAACATGGTTTGCTAACATGTTTATTGAAAAAAAGAGCCTAAAAATATTTTGATCCTGCATCAAATAAATTGAGTAATCTTCACAACTTGCTGCTTAAACTCTTTTTTTTTTTAAAGATTTATTTATTTTATTACATATCTCCCCTTCCCCCCGCTGCGGTGACGCGCCGAGAGTGGTCACTGCGCAGGCGCGGCTTTCCCCGCTTGTGGGCGGTCTCTGTGTCTGTTCACGGCCGGCTTTCAGTTCGCGGGTGGCTGGCTGCGCTCCATCCGCGGGCGACCTGCCCTGCCCATGGCGGCTCTTGCCATGTCCGTGGCAGCTTTTTGCCCTGCCCACGGCGGCTCCGGCCCGCCCATGGCGGCTTGCCATTCTCAAGGTGGTCTGCCCACTAGGAGAGGTCCCTGGGAATCGAACCCAGGGCCTTCCATGTGGTATGCCGGCGCCCTATCTACTGGGCTATCGAGCCGGCCCCTGCTTAAACTCTTGATTGTTTTCATCAGTTTAAATTAAGGAGCAAAATCTAAAAAGTGAAAAAGTGTAGGCAATTTGGAAGCCCCTTCATACTTTTCCCCCATTTATTTATTCCAACCACAAAAATGTTAAAGGATACTTTGCCTTAGTATCAGAAAGTACATGTTATTAAATTGATACATGTCAAAAGGCATTTCTTATACATACTGTTTATTGCCTTGCCTAGAGTTGATTTAGAAAAGAATCCTGGAATATTAAGAAAAAATAAAAGAAACGTGGTATTCATGCCAATTTTCCTTGTCCATTCTCACAGAAGATGGTTCTTTCAAGGGCATATCTCAGGGAAGAGAGGAACCTCCTGTTACAACAGGGTCTGTTCTAGTCTATTAGGCTGATGAAAGCGATATACCAGAAATGGGTTGGTTTTAACAACGGGAACTTATTAACTTACAAGCTTGCAGTTCTGAGACTGAGAAAATTATCCAAATCAAGGCAACTTTCAGGTGATCCTTTCTTCCCAAAGACTGGCTGCTGGCAATCCTGGACTGCTGTCACATGGCAAGGCACATGGGCAGCATCTGCTGGTCACTCCCTTCTCTTCGGGGTTCATCGCTTTCAGCTTCTTGCTTCGGTGAGTTTCGCTCTCTCCCTCTCCATATTCATCCCATTTATAAAGGACTACAGTAAGAAGATTAAGACCCATGCTGGGCCTTAATCCTTAAATGAAGCAAGCTAATCATAAGATCCTACTTACAATAGGTTTACGCCACAGGAATGGATTAGCCATAAGAATATAATTTTCTGGGAGTCCATACAACTTCAAACCATCACAGGGTCTCACAACAGTGTCTTTCTATGGTATGTGATCCACTCTCCACAACCCACCAAGTTAGCACACTTGGTTCCAACTGTTTCAGCTTCCCAACCTTAGTCACACACACACCCTAATGCTCAGCTTGGCATCCACTATTTGCCACCCTCCCCTATAAACTCCTTAAACTCATACCTGAGTTTAGTATTCACCCTAATCACCTCCTTAATTACCTTTCCCTAAACCATGGCCCACGGTCATTTTAACTTCCAGCCTCAAGACTCCTGGCCAAACCCTTCTCCATTCCCTCTCCTCAGGATCTATTCTCCTCTCACTACCCACTGCTTCTTTTTCAGACATGGCCCCTGCCTTGTAGGCTCAAGAGCTGTCTCAGAGCTGAATTTCAAACTTCAATCGATTTCCATCCTCATTCCTGGAAGAACTTTCTCTAATTGTTACAAGCTCTCTCCCTTCTAGCCAGAATTGCCAGTACCCCATGTTTGTCTTCCCTTCACCTGTTCACACTCTAGCCCTATCTGCAGATTTTCTCAACACCTTGGGCCTGAGAACATGTCTGTCTGCCCTGCTCTGATATTTGTAGATTATGCCCTCCACTTCTGGGAAAAATGTTTTCTGTCTGGGACCACGGTCCTCCCTAAATGTCCACTGTCTTTTATTTTCATAGGCACTAATTTTCCTTTAGAAGAAATGTACTCATGCCAAAATAATGTCATTTAAGAAATATAAAACTAGCAGGACAGGTTCTATAAAGTTAGAATGCAAATTATAATTGCATAAAGTCTGAGACACACTGGCATAATAAAAACAGTATTGAACTTGGGGTCACAGGATACTGGGCCCCTAAGGGATAAATTCAGCAGTCGCTGTTTACACTTAGACAAGTTACTTAAGTTTCTAGAGTGTAGAGGGTTGTCTACAGACAAGGCTTCATTTCCCCCACCCCAATCTATGTCTCTTGTGCATCCCAGAGAAGAGGCCTTGAATTATATTTCCCAGAATCCCCTTCTCAGTGGGATTCCTTGTTTCTGTCTGACAATGAAAGGGGTCACTCACAAGGCGTAACTGCTGGTCACTATGTAAGGTTCATGCCTGTTTTTAGGAGGAAGAGAATCACTTTGCTGACCCCTTGAAGTTAGGGAGAGCCATACAACTAGTTTTGGCCAATGAGTTATGGACGGGAATGACATAGGAGAAGGTCCAACAATCTCTTGCTTCTTTTCTGACACAATCAAGAATGTTCCAGATAGTGAAGGCAGATTCCCTGAGAATGTCCACTGCATTGAACATTTAGTACGAATGAGCAATAAACATTTTTGCTTTAAACCACTGGGAATTTGTAGTTTGTTTGTAGTTTATAGTTTGTTACCACAGCACTTAGTAATAACCTGGGATGCCATTTCCTCTTTTGCATGACAGAAATAATTCTACTACGTCAAGCAATTGCTTAGATTAAATAATATGTGCAAAAGGGCCTGGATCAAGGTCTGGCACTTAGTAGGTTCCAAGTGCATGTCAGTGTATTTTGATCCAGACACTATTTTATCTACAGCCATTCAACAGTTTGACACAAGATGTAAACATTATTAGAGTAACTCATAAACCATATGTTCTCTAAAGTCCCTTTCAGCTCTATATTCCCATAATTCTATAATGATCCTTCTCTTTTGAAAATCGATCCTTAAGAAAACAAAAATCTTTTGTTGAATTCCTTTAGGGACCACAGGGGTTGGTTGGGGCAAACACTCCCCATGTGCATTGTTTCAATGTCCTGAAATCCTTCCTCTTCTTTGCCTCATGTGTTTGCTGATGTCAGGGTTTTGACAGTGGATCATAAGTTGCAACCTCCACAGATTTTCCAGATGTTGAGATATTAGGCAAACGGATTCTTTGTGGGAGCAGTTACTTCTGTGGGAAGAGAAATCCTGGAAGCAAAATCCAGTTGCAGCCCCATTTAATTGAAGTAGTAAACATCACAGGAACAATGGTTGACATTGGCCAGGCTCCATCGTAAGGAGGTGCACAAAGTCACAAGAGAACTAGAAGGAAAGAGAAGAAAATAAGGCTAAACATATGAAGCAATAAGGGGAGGATAAAGGAGAGAGAATGCCAAGAAATCCAGGCACATAAACAAATAAGTAATGTTTTTCACTGGTGTTGTTCAAATGTGAATATGTATGTATCTTAAAAGTGCAGAGAGTAACATGGAATAAAAGATTTGAGCTTCTAAGACCCTAGAATGATACTTTCACATTATTCTAAGAAGCTTGTTTTTTAATTTGCTTTTAAAAGGAAGTATAATTAAATCACAAAATCTTAACAAGTTAATACCATTAGTATATGTGAATTTTTGTGCCCCCATTAAAGAGTTTCCTCTGCTCTCAAGGCGGCAATAAACTGAAAAAGAGGCAAAATAGTTGGGGGTTACAATTTTTTTCACTTGAGTTTAATGCATACATTTCCCTTCCTCAAAAAATTTCTTCAACAAATTAATCGTTTATGAAGATTGTGAACCAAGTTGTTTTTCTAATTCCCTGCTTTCAAAATTCCAAGTATATACCAGCATTTTGTGTGCATTCTTGTAACCAAGGTTTACAACATCAAAACACAATTTTCTTTGCTTCTGTACAATTTTCCTTTGCTTCTGTGTTTTTTAAATATATCAAGCGATTCAACAGTGTTGCAACTTCACCTTTTATTTCAACTATCCATATATTATTGATCATATTGTTCACACAAAGTGTTTGATAGTTGCTGTGCCCTACGTATCCAAACTTCCCTAAATTCCTTGTGTACTTTCTTTCCTATGTTTCTAAATATATTAATATTACAACTAACAGATGGCAAATGGAAGCACCATTGGGCACAGAAGTCAATCCAAAGCTTTTAAGCATGGCATATCCCTGAGGCAAGCAGCAGAAGGAAGAAGAAAAGAAAGCCTGGATATTTTCAAAGGAAAGAAAGGATTAACTGTCCTTCCTTGCAGTTTGGGGAACCATCTAATATTATTTCAGGCAAATAAAATTGACCAACATTTTATAGCTTGATTCATGTTAATAAGTTTACTGAAAGTGGTACTGTGATCCTAGATATCCAATATAGCAAAAAAAAATCTGATAGAATATTGTTTTTCATGCTGTGAAATTCACTGAAATGGGAACAAATCTATTATCCTACTCTTAAGAGATTCTGAGAGCTCTTATCCAGGCCCTGGATTTGTAATGCTTTTTTTTAAGGAGGTACCAGGGATTGAAGCCAGGACCTTGTATATGGGAGGCGGGCACTCAACCACTGAGCTATATCTGCTCCCCAGTGAGAGTTGGTTTGTTTTGCTTGTTTGTTTGTTTTTAGGAGGTACTGGGGATCAAACCCCAGACTTCATACATGGGAAGCAGGTGCTCAACCACTTGAGGTACATCTCCTCCTCTGTAATGATTTTTTTTAGTACTTTTTATGACATTTACTCAATCTGTGGAGTCTTAATTGTTCAAGAAAAAGTGGTAATATAATCCTAAAATATGGTCTTCTTTTTCTCAATATATATTCATCCCTAATGATTCTTTCCTTAACATATGACTATGAAGATATTAAAATAAATATTCAAACCATGAACTGCATTTTCAATGGTTTCCAATATCCTTCAGGCTGGACATAATAACTGGTGAAATAGAACAATATGCTGCATTCCTTTATCAGCAAAGGATCCAGTTCAAACTTTCGAGGGTTTTTAAAATTTTCTTGTAATGTACTGTTCGCATTACAATTTTTTAAAAATTCTTATTTAGTTTCTTCATAATAATCTTGGAGGAGGAAAAGTATACCAAAGAACAACATCTGAACAGAACTAAGATTATATAATGAGAATTCAAGGGATGACTTCAGATTGATTTTGACTTGTTCTTTGTTGTAAGTAACTCTTTATAGCTCTTTGTTCTAAATACCATTTAACTTTTTTTCCTCTCCAGACTGCATCTTCTAAAACTACAAAGAAATTGTGATAATAAATGAGTACAACAAGTAGCATTGATGTGTAGAAGGTACAAATCAGCACAGTCCAGCATTGCTGGCAGCAAGGCACAGTGGGAATGTGTGGGCTGCAGGTACTCAGACCTTGGTTGGAATTGTGGCTTAACCAGACCTCAGTAATAGCAGATGACCGAAACCAAGGATACAACCCAATACTGGAAATCATATCAAGTTGTAAAAGTGCTCTCCACAAAACAAAGGGCTGAGGTGTCACTTAAGTTGTTGGGCGGATACTTTTTTCTGTCGAGAAAAGGGAAGACAAAATGATGGGAAGAGGCCAGCCATGCAAAGAAGGGCCATGAAAGCGTGACAGGCAAGAGGTCAATATGAAGAAAATTCTCAAGTGGACACGGGCTCCACTTGTTCATAGAACAAAGAGAAGCCCAATCTAACCAGAGCATCATAAACAAGAGTGAAAGAAAAACAAGGAGAGAATAGAGCTGTAGGCAGTAGGCTGATTCCATTGCTAGCCACTTTGTATTGAAAGTGATTGAGGGGCTTTAAGCAAAGGATTGTATATAAATTATCCCAAATTTTAGAAGTTTAAAACAACATGTATTATCTCACTGTTTCTGTAGCTCAGGAATCCAGGCACAGCTTACCTGGGTTCTCTATCTCAGGGTTGTTCTTGAGGCTGCAATCAAGTTGGTGCCTAAGGGTGGAAGCATCTCAAAGACTGACTAGAGAAAGAGCCACTCCAAGCTTGCTTAAGTGGTTATTGACAGGATTCAGTTCCTTGTGGGTTGTTGGACTTAGGGCCTCAGTTTCTCACTGGCTGTTGGTTGGAGGCTGTCCTCAGTTCCTTGCCATATGGGCCTTTCTATAAGCCAGCTCATGATATAATAGCTTGCTTTATCAATAAAAACCAGAGAGAGAGACAGACAGAGAAGCAAATAAGATGGAAGTCACAAGCATTTGTAACCTAATCTCAGAAGTGGCATCCATAACTTTTGTCTTACTCTTTTCATTAAAAATAACTTAATATAGCCATCTAACTCTCAAAGAGAAGGGATTGTACAATGGCATGAATATCAGGAGTCAGAGATCAGTGGGGCCACCTTAGAAGGCTGCCTAACAAAGAATGCCTTTATTTTATAGTGTAGAAAGATTACTAATTCTGTGTGAAGAATGGACTATAAGGGTTAAGGGTTAAGGGTACAGCCCACAGAATTTGCTCATGGGTTAGACAAGAAGGATTAGAGGGAGAGAGAATTCAAGGGTTTCTGGCTCTACTTTAGCAACGAAGTTGATGATGACATCCTACTTTCAGATGGAGAAGACAAGTGTAAAAAAAGGTCTAGAGTAGAAATCAATTGCCAATGTGTTTATGAAAAATCAAAATGATGTGCTTATGAAAAATCAGAATACGTTTCAAGAAATTCTCATTGAGATGTTTCCATGCTCAAAATACAGGAGGATATTTTTAATTTGATTTTATTTAAAAGTAAAAACATTTTGCGCACACATATATAATGATTGTGGTGGTTTGAAGCTGTATGTACTCCAGAAAAACATGTTGTTAATGTTAATCTATTCCTATGGGTATAAACCAATTGTAAGTAGGAACTTCTGATTCTCTACTTTAGTTAAGGTGTGATGCACCTCATTCACGATGGGTCTTAATCTTCTTACTGGCGTTCTTTATAAAAGAATGAAATTCAGACATGAGAGAGAGAAAGCCATACAAGCAAGAAGCTGAAATCAATGAAACCTGGAAGAGAAGGGAGAACCAGCAGGCACTGCCTTGTGCATTGCCATGTGGCAGAGAAGCCAAGGATCACCAGCAGCCAGTCTTTGGGAAAAAAGCATCACCTTAATGATACCTTGATTTGGGTATTTTCTCAGTCTCAAACCTGTAAGCTAATAAATCCCCATTGTTCATGCCAAATCATTTCATGGTTTTTGCTTTAAGAAGTCTAGGAAACTAAAACAATGACTTTGCTGAAATTAGTCTTTTATTCTTTGGGTCACCATAGCTAAGATGTAGGAAAAAAAATATGTATTATAGGAAAACACATTTTACATTAGCATCAGAGTCTTCTGCTAATTTAATAGTACTCCAAAAGAATATAAATAAACTTTCCCCATAAAATAATATTTTCAAAAAGCATTTGGAGGATCGCATATCAGGGAAAAGCTGTGTCAAGTAGAAGCTGGATTAATTTATCTCTAAAGACCCACAAATATGCTGTTTAATAATTCCATAAGCTGTTGGGCAGAAGCATAAAAACAAAATTACAAACTTATTATGGAAAAGGGACATCTTTATCTTCTAGGTAATTTCACATTCATAAATTATTTACATATGGTCCTGCTGCATGCTCTGCTCAGTGCTCATGTCACCCAATTTCAGTTGTAAATGAAACAATAGAATAACAGGGCACTCTCAGCCCATCTTCCCTTATGATGCATCTCATGTGATAATGAAGACCATTGTAATTGGCTCCATGATATTTATCCACATGAATATCACTGTGCTCCATAGTCAGTGAGAATACTGCTAACAGGTCTACTATCAGACAAATGTATTTCAGACCAGCAAACCTTTCCACACCGAGTTCCCTTGTAAAATATTACTGAGGAATGGTAAGGCCATTTCCCAGGATGTCATAGATATAAAGCTCCAAAAATGCCTATGCTCATGCAATTTGAGAAGGCGAGAAATTTAGCATGAGGAATGGAATTTCTTAGCACCATATCTAGATAGTCACGCATTCTCATCTGGTAAAGCAGAGTAAAACAAGCATACCCTGCAACTACAATATACTTGTTTTCTTTTCTTTCCTTCTCTTTCCTTCACAGATAATTATAATTCATTTTATGTCTTCTTTTCTTTCTTAGCAGTAATTTTTTTATTGAAGTATAACATACATAAGTTTAAATTGAACTATAGCATAACATCACTTGATTGAGATTTATTATTTCTGGGAGTACAGATGATATATTTATAATAATGAGTCTTCCAGCTTGTAAAAATAGCGTGACATTCATTTATTCCTTTTTTTTCATTTCATTCAGTAATTTTTATTTTGTAATTTTCTGCTTGAAGGTTTTACACATCTTTCATTTGATTTATTTTTGGGGCATTTGATGCTTTTGGATGGTATAGTTAATGGTTTTATAAACATAGCCAGCACTCTGGAAGACTCCTCATGCTAATTCACAGTCATTACCCTCTCAAGGCAACCACAATTGTGACTTTCAGCACCATTAGTTTAGTTCTTTTTTTTGAACTCTAAGTAAGTGGAATTATAGACCATAGTATATATTCTCCCCTGTCTGGCTTCTGTCACACAAATTTCTAAAGCAACTCATCCATGTTATAGCCATGAAAATATTTTGAGAAAAAGCTTTATTGTTTCACTTTTTACATTTAGATCTTCTATTCATCTGGAATTAATTTTTATGTATGGAGTGGGATATGAGAAAAAATTCAATGCAATTTTTTTTCCATTTGGATATTCAATTGACCCAGCATCATCTACTATTTTCCTAAATAGATATCCAATTTATCCAGAATTGTGTACTGAAAATACCAACCTTTCTTCACAATGTTTTAGTGGCTCTTTTATCTTAAATGGTATAGCCATTATGTGCAGTCATCAGTCTGAATGTTTTACGCTATGACTGACTGGTCTTTTTGTCTGACTGTGTGAATACCAGACACTTTTATTTTAGCTTTATAATAAAACTTAATATCTGGTAGTGTGAGCCTTCCAAATTCATTCTTTTTGAAGATTGTCTTGCTATTCTTGGCTCTGTATTTCCATGGAAATTTTATAATCATTTTTCAATCTACACATTCACACATACTTACACACACAAACCCTGAAGGGATTTTGACTGGAATTGTATTTCATCTACTATTTTGAGGAAATATAGTTGATATCTTTAAGTAATGAGACTTCAAATCCATAAAAGTGGTGCGTTATTGCATTTGTTTGTTCTTGTTCCTTTCTTTCAATAAAGTATGTTTTGTAATTTTTTGTGGAGAGGTTTTGCCCATATTTCATTTGATTTATTCCTAGCCATTTCATAACTTTGATACAATTTTAAAAGGCACTATTTGAATATTTCATTTTCTATTTGTTAGTTTCAAATCCCACCTAAATCAGCCAACAGTGAGAATCAAGAACAAAAATTATGTTTTTAAAAAAATCACTAAATTTTAATGTTTCTTGATATGTTGCAATAGTCAACCGATACAATGCCCTTCATCAATTTAATGAAGTTCTCCTCTGTTCCCACTTTAAGAGGTTTTTTAAATAAAAGAATATTGAATTTTATCAATAGTTTTCTACACCTAATCAGATGATCATGTTTTCTCCTTTATTTTATTAATGCAGTAAATTACATTGATTGATTGACAAATGTTATACTACTCATATTTCTAGAACAAATTTTACTTTATGCATTGCTGGATTCATTTTTCTGATGTTTTAAGATTTTTGTATCTCTGTTCTTGAAATAGAATTACTTGTAAACTTTCTTATTTGAAATACCCATGCCAGGTTTTGATGTCAGATTCTGATTACCCATTAAAAAGTTTTGGGACTTATTCATTCTATTTCCATTCTCAGATAAGTTTTTTAAATTATTCAAAAGTGAGGTCCTTTGGACTTGGAGTTTTCTTAGTGGAAAGTTTAAGTCACTAATTCAATTTTGTTAAATAAATGTATAATGATTCCCATTTAATCTTCTTTTGTGTCAGTTTCAGTCAGTTGTGGTTTTCAAGAAATTGGTCCATTTATTATAATTATCACCTTACTATATTTCCACATCTCACATATCTTTATTTATCTCTCCTTTTTATTTTTTTAGTAAGTTGTGCTTTCTCTCTTTTTTATATAGGATAGTTTTGTTAGGAGTTTATCAATTTTATTAAATTTTCAAATAACCAAATTTTGACTTTGTTGATTTCCTCTAATATATATATTTCTGTTTCATTTTATTTCTACTTTTGCTTTTTAGTATTTCCTTGCTTCTACTTTACTCTTTGTTCAGCTTCCTCACCTAGAATATTGGATTTTTCAGAATTTCTTCTTTTCTTATGAATTGAAAACAATTGATTTTCCTCTAGGCACAGCTATAGCAGCACCAAAAAAGTTTGGTATGAAATATTTTCTTTATATTTTAGTTCAAAGTATTTTGAAATGTTCGTGTGATTTCTTCTTTGTTCCATGACTGATTTACAATTGCATTGCTTAATTTTCAAAGTTTAGGGATTTTACTAATTATCTTTCTGATTTGTTGCTGTTATTGTTTTTTGTTTTGGTTTTTATTTACAGCTTTATTAGACTCTTGTCAAGACACACTCTCTTTGAATGCATTTTCAAATACTTTGAATTTGGTTGAGACTTGCTTTGTGGCCCAGTATTTTCATTAACTCTTCCTCATACACTTGAAAAAAATACATTGATATATAAAAACTTTATATATATATATTAGGTCTTGTCATTTAATTATGTTTAATCATATCAAGTTGTTCAATTTAGTTTTATTTTCTTTTTTATTAGAGACGTTGTGGGCTTACAGGAAAATCCTGCATCAAATAGAGGGTTCCTATATACCACCCTATTATTAAGCCCTTGCAGTGTTGTGATACACTTGTTACAATTGATGAAATCACATTTTTATAATTGTACTATTAACTATATTCCATGACTTAATATAGGGTTCGATATTTGTGTAATATAGTTCCATGACTTTTTTAAAAAACATTTATTCTGGTGACATATATACAACCTAGACTTTTTATATCCATACTGAATTTTGTTTGTTTCCTTTCTCAGTTGCTGAACAAAGTTTGTAAAAATCTTAAATTACCATTGTGAATTTGCCTACTTGTTCCTCTTTATCAGTTTTGAGAATATGCTATAGGTTGTATACAAATTTAGAGCTAGCATGTTGTTTTAGTTTGCTAGACTGCTGAAATCCAGATACCTT
>PVKH010007491.1:0-20177 GCA_004027955.1 Chaetophractus vellerosus | reverse complement strand
CTAAAAGCCCATCCATCTTTCCAGATTCTAGCATTAGGCTAAATGTGTAGTAGATGCTCAAGAAATATAGGTAAATGGATGGATGGATAGAAGGATGGATGGATGGATGAACAGATAGACTTTATGTACTAATTTTGCCATCTCTGACCCTGATGCTGAGTACCTCTTACCCATAGTCTGACATAAATATAAAGTTCCAAATGTTAATTTTCTGAATTTCTGTTTCTGGATCTGATTAGTATTTCTTGGACTAAAGGAAATGTAGAGAAACAGCAGGGGATTAGTCCATATGAACAGTCTCTGGCTGCCACTGGTATGTTATACAGTAAAATCAGCCCATGAAAATTCCCTGCCAGGTGGAGGGCAGTCTTTCTCCTTTCCTGAGTGAAGTGTAACATCACATGTTGAGACAGTTGTGAGTATCTTCACAGTAGGTCCAGAACTTATCTATCTTCTCTGGACACTGCCAAAAAAACATTGTATGGCATACTTTAAAAAGTGTATCACCGTTTCCCAAGAGAAATGGTCTCCTTTCTAGGATCTGACTGAAAATCATGGGCAATTGAAAGCCTGGTTTATCCCTGTGGACTATTAGTCACCCTATAAAAGTTAATTTAAAACAAATTAATCCATAAATCTCTACATTGTCTGCAAATACTTACCACTATAAAAAAACTAATTTAAACCCTTTCCCCTCTATTCTAAATTAGGGTTGTACTGCATTTTAGAAAATGTCTTCCTGACTCAGAATACATTACCAGTTATTTCTTTTCTCACTGATATCAGTGGAAGTTCTGAGGGTAATATTAGGTCCAGTATCACAATCGCTTAGTGCTCCAAGAGAAGGAGAAAGAATGAGCAATATTTTACATAAGCCTTGATACATAAACTTTATACATTGGAGAAGTTTAATTTTAAATGTAGCTCTTCCAGCCATTCCTCCTGAAAGTCATTTAATAGAGTTTCTTAGTTAACACTTTAGTCAAACTTAGAATATGGAAGAAAATGAAATCAGAGATGTAGATCTTTCATGGAGATAGAACTTTTACTCCTATAGGAAACATCAATGTCAGCATCTCAAAGGGGAATGAAGAGAAGTGGCCTTTATTTAATCATGAAAAGGCTAAAAATGGCAACTTGAACCATTAGGTGGCTTAGATTTCTGCAGAAAAGATAAAATGAAAATTCTATTTACTCTACAAACACTGCTTTAAAAAATTTGTGGAGCAGAGTAAATGACCAGGTTAAAAATAATTTTTCTTTCCCTCTATGTAGCTGAGGTAGTAACTAGAAACCCAGTAATTTAGGACTCCAATCTATAGTCCTCACATCTTGAGAGGCAGCCTGTTCAAAAGGGGGCTTTGCCACTTTTGGTACTTTGGAAATTATAGAAATTCAATATTTGTATGGAATAGTTCTATTCCTTTTGCTAAGTGATTTTTACCCAGGGTATTTTTAAAAATGGTTACCTTCAAAGTCAGAGGAGGACTCAGGTGTTGGTTAAATCAATTGCATTGTCTACAGTCAATAAGAATAAACAAGAGAGAATTTAGCACATAGAGACATTTCAGGGAAAGGTGTTCCATGGCTGTCATTCCATAATCTAAAAAAAGATACTTACTGAGCTGCTAATTATCAATCTCACCCCCACCACTATACTGATGTTAAATGGCACTGTTCCATTAGCTGTAATTATTCCATTTGTAATAAATAAGCATTAACCATTTTCAAATGTACACTCACAAATCATTTTTAAGGGATGAGCTTCATGCATTTAAAATCATATATTTCAAAACAGCCTAGCAGACAAATCTGCATGAAGGCCTAAATTCCAATTAGAAGTGCATTTAAAAAATTAAAAGGAAATATATTCAGTAATGGAAATTATTACAGGCTGCAAAACTTTTTTTTTAATCAGGAGAGAAAATTACTATACCAAAGTAGAGAATAAAAATGTTTAGATGTCAGTTGAGTGGCTATATTAATTCTCGATAGACCCAGGTTTCTTTATAGAATTCAGCACCTGGAACCTAATAAGCAGATTGTATGAAAATAGACTCTGGTGGCTGCATACCAGAAGCACTAACATAAATAACCAACATCTTTGACCTCTATTCTGGAGAGATGGGAAGTAAACAATGCAGGGATACAGGCATGGGTGGGAGTAAGTGGGGGAAGGCATCAGATATAGAAGGAAGAAATAGCTAGAAGTAGGAATAGACTTAAACCTTTACCACAACTGCTACCTGGAGTTCCTTTTAAGGAGTGCCAGATTTATTGCATCCAACAATCCTTAGTTTACCCACCTTGCTTAAACTCAGAATAAAATGATTAATTAGCACTACTATAAAAATTCATCAAACAGTACACTTCCTTATGCATGTTCTACTTCAATTAAATTTACAAAACAAAACAAAATGCTAATTAACAAATTATAGGGTTACTGTAAAAAAAATATGTACCTATATGTAGATAAAAACACTCAGCCAGGGCCGGCTCAATAGCCCAGTGGATAGGGCGCCGGCATACCACATGGGAGGCCCTGGGTTCGGTTCCTGGGGACCTCTCCTAGCGGGCAGACCACCTTGAGAATGGCAAGCCACCATGGGCGGGCCAGAGCCGCCGTGGGCAGGGCAAAAAGCTGCCACGGACAGGGCAAAAGCCGCCACGGGCA
Source organism: Chaetophractus vellerosus (assembly GCA_004027955.1). Taxonomy (NCBI): domain Eukaryota; kingdom Metazoa; phylum Chordata; class Mammalia; order Cingulata; family Chlamyphoridae; genus Chaetophractus; species Chaetophractus vellerosus. The sequence goes on along the minus strand of PVKH010007491.1, from coordinate 17,503 downwards.
GGGCAGGTCGCCTGCGAATGGAGCGCAGCCAGCCACCCGCGAAATGAAGAGCCAGCCGTGAATAGAAGCAGAAGCCACCCACAAGTGGGGAAAGCCGCGCCTGCGCACTGACCAAGTCTCGGCGCATCGCCGCAACGGGGGAGAAGGGGAGATATGTAATAAAATAAATAAATCTTTAAAAAAAAAACAAAACACTCAGCCAATAGTGATATAAGGGATGAATAATAAACGAATTTGTGAATTGTTTCTTCAGACTTTCATTTTTCAAAGCAAATGAAAAATAAGCCCTTACTTTTTTAATGAACAGAGTCAGAGTTCTGTTTGCTATCCATCTTCTATGGAAAGAAGGTGATGACACTTCAGTCCAGGAGTTCTCGAATTTTTTCCAGCATGGGATCCCTCAAAGTCCCAATGATTTTAATACCATAGCAGAAACTATCGTTACATCTGAACTGATTTTATAAACATTAGCAAATTTTATTAGCAGAAAATACTACTTATTACACATACATAATACAAATTCCCAACAATGAAAAAATATCATTAACAACAACAACAAATTTGCTATTGTGAAAGAGAGGTTGCTTAGCATTGTGCTTAGACTGAAATAGCTTAAAGCTGTGCTGTCCAAGAAGACAGCCCCTAATGTGGTTATTGAAATTTAAATGAATTAAAATTAGATTAAATAAAATTAAAGATTCAGTTCCCTAGTCATCCTAGCCACATTTCAAGTGTTCAATATCCACGCATTGGAGAGCACAGATAGAGAACATTTTCATCATTGTGGAAAATTCTATTTGAATGCACTTTCTAGAGGCATTTTCTAACCATCTGCAAGAAGGTTAGACCCAGACAGTAGTTTTCTGACAACCCAAGAAGCTGGTGAGTTAGCAGATGTGGTAGGGTCTGTTGGGTCCAGTTGTCTTTCTGTGGACCAAATTGTGCTGGTGCTACACAATCCATTGCTCTGTCCTGGAAAGCCCTCTTCTAGCCTAAGAAAATACAGACCTTTACAGACCCTGCTTACATATTGACCAACATAAGGGATTTATGTTCTGAGAATATAATTTAATCTACTCATTTCTTCAGAAAACTGTATTTCCTTATTTTTAAAAAAAAGATTCTGCCTGTGTGGATTACAGCAGCTCTCTGTCTCTCTAGCCCTTTCTTAAAATATAATCTTCCCTATCCTTGCCCCACCAATCAATTAAATCAGAATCCCTAGGGGTGGAGGCCAGGCAAAGGTACTTTGGAAAAGCTCCTGCAATGCTAATGCAAAGCCATAAGTGAGAACACGCTCCAGCATGTGATTTGTTTCATTCCCAAGTGCCTTCATGTACAACCTGGCCCTGCCATCCATTCATGATTTGAATGGGGGGAGAGACCCAACCTTCCTGTGTCTCACTGTCCTAATCAGTAAAATGGGAATAACGACAGTCTCATAAAATTGTCAAGAGAAGTAAATGAGATAAAACTTGCATTCTTTCTTTGCAGATTGATTTCTTCTCATCCATCTGTGTTTTTTGTAATAGGAAGGTGCTTCAGAGCCTTAATTTTGGAAGAGGAACATTCCTGCCTGGTGTTCAACATTGAAATAGATTCCTTATTGGGGAACACCATTAAATAAAATCACTCATACGATACCCTCAGTCCCACTTGGATCAATACTCTATGCAGTTCTGGTTTAATCACTTTATGTCCAATATTGCATTGGTTTCACACTCAGTTCATCTTACACACTACTTCTTAGCAGACAGGAAGATCCTGCCATTTAAGAAAATGGTGAGAGAAAAAATTTCACTCGAGACAATTTTATCCATTTGATTTGGTATATTGTGGAAAGGCTATTAGTCTGTTTTTGTGGCAGAATACCTAGCTTCAGTACAGGAGCATAATTTGAGTGCCAGTGAAGTAGTCAACTACATTTTCTGAGCTAATAAGCAACATGAGAACAGAGATCACTTATAGCTCATTTTGGGGTCTCCCACAAGCCTTGACTATAGATGATGTCCAGTTAATTTTGCAGAATTGCAACAGAGAGAAACAGGCAGATTTGAGGTTCAATAGCCTGAAATTCATTTGGGGGGGGAGGGATTTGGAATACATTAATTATTTTGACTGCTGCCATACTTTCCAATTATGGTATGTTATGGAAGATATGGCATCATTGTGTATTACTTAAGCTCAAACCAACTCATAAAGAAGATGACCAAAAAAAGGAAAATACACAAGAGTTGTAGTTTTCCATTGAATAATCCACACGTGTTTTCCAATATTTCAAGCTTTTAAATAAAGCAAAATCTGAGTGCTCTGCAGAGCTACTACAGACTTTTACAAGACAGCCTTGACAGACAGATCAATTTGATTCCTGACAATGTGAGGGGGGTCGGCCTGTTTTAAGCACTAAGTGCAGCCAGGCAGGTGAAAAGTTAGAATTACCCTGAATGACCTGCCCTGTATTCCAGAGCTCCAGCTACAATCTAGCTAAATGACCATGAAGTATGACTATCAAGGAGTAACACTGGTGGAGGGTTTGTGTATGGAACTGATGGTAAGAAGAGATCCTCTATTTAACAAAATCCTCTAGGAACAAATTCAGGAATAATCTAAAATTAAAAAAAATTTTTTTTTAATCCTAGAAATAGAACGGTCTTGTCTCTCAGTTTCCAGTGAAAGTCAAAAGGGCTGATCCTTAGAAATTTTTGAAAGGTACAACGTGTGTCTGCTCTACCTCTAACCTTTCTCTGCCCCCTTTTCCCACCCCTCACAGGCACTCCTCCTGGTGCCAGGAGCCCCCTGACTTCTCATCAATCATTTGTGATGGCTGAGTGATTGGCATTCTCTGAATGAAACTCATTCACACTCAAGTGGTACCTTGAGCTTTCATTTGCATTTAAACCCTTTTGTTTCTAAAGGTGGAATTGCCAGTTTTGTTTTATTTTTTCTTAAATGATTTTCAAGCAGAAAACCAGAGTGATTCGGTATGAGGGGTTAGGGTTCATGATCACTGCATGTCTATTTTCTCAGGTTTGAAAGATAAACTCAGAGTGCCTTTTTGTTTCACTTGGGGAAGACAAGCAAGAGAGAGGGAAGGAGGGAGGGAGGGAGGAAAAGAAGGAGGGAAATGAAGGGGAAGAAAAGGGAGGGAAGGGTTGGAAAGGAAAGGAAAGGGAAGGCTAGGGAAGGAAGGTGAGAGGAAGGAAGGGTTGTAGATTTCTTGCTTGATGCCCTTTTTAGGGAAGTCTTGGGAGTGAGGAATGCGTCTTCTTGGCAATGACTTCTTCTAGATCCTAAAGTCTACCTGCCTTCCCTTCTCAATACAAGTGACTAGGGATCTGTCAACTCCCCGATTCCAACAGCCAATCTCATTCTATTTGCCTGCCCTACAGTGGGAAAGAACAGGCATTTTCTTTGGGAACTTTTGGGTAGTTTTTCCCCATGCTTGTATGTTTGAATGATCTAGAATAATCCTTGTATATTATTTTATTGTTCTAAACTCAGTTTCTGACAAAACAAGAGTGTGAATCCCTTTATGACAATGCAGGTATCATCATAGAGCATTTTGTCAGAGTCTCTCAATGAAAAGTAAGCTCTGATCCCTTGATAACTCATCCACTCAACTGTACAAGACAGAGAACTGGTATGAGACCAGACAAAACTGGGCTGAAATCTCACATTTAAAAGTGGGTCTTCACATACTCTTCTCTCAAGTTGGATTGTTAATAGTTTCTTCGGCCGTGCATGTTTGGCAGGAAAGATCTATTAGCAATTTCTGCTCTGGGGCCAAGGGAACAGAGAAAACTTATTTGCCTCCTTTTGATTAAGTTTCCTCAGTCTTGGCTCTGTCCAATCATTTTTCCTCACAATTCTCAAATTCTTTGTGGCCCTAGTCCTATTCTCATTCTCTCTCTCTCTTTCTCGTTTTGTTAAATGTTTTTAAAGAGTTTGTTTTTAGTTAGGTGGCTTGAGTTAATAGAGATGACATTTGAATGTTCTAATCATAGCATCAGCCCATCGCATCCTCCTTCCCAGAGAAAAAAATTCCATAAATTTTATCTAGCCTTTGGAAAGGTGAAAGCATCAAGGAAAGTACATAAAAGTAGTTGCTTAACTACAAAATATCTGGCACTTGCATTTTTCTGTGATGCTGTTAAAACTGCAAATGTTTCATATCAAGATAATATTAATGATGATGATGATGGCTAAATACTTATATTTAAACAACAGACTCAGAAAGCAAGTCAGCCAAGACTGGTGAGGGAACAGCAGATTGCCATCTCCCACCTCACTCTCACTCCAGCATGGAATGGCAGGTGGAATGACTGGCACTGTGGAAATTAATTCCCCCACGCCTTTTTGGGGGGTTGTAGTTGCCAGGCATGAAAAGTAGAAGTCACCTAAGTTAAATGTTCTCACCATAACCTTGTATTTCTTTACAAGCCATGAATCATCCTGATCATTGGGGGAGAACAACTGGGGCAGCTTCTTATAACAGTAGAGAATGGAGATTTCAGTGAGCATGGGCTAGTGATCTGCAGTCTACCAACAGATCCTCAATGCAGAATGGCCACCACAAAAATGCACTATACTAATTTGAAGTCTACACAGGGGTGTGACTCAGTCAACATAGGCATAAAGGCACAGGCTTTGGAATGACATTGTGGCTTTAGGTAGTTTTTTAAATTCTCTGGGTACTTTCCTCATCTGCAAAATGGGTATAATGGTACCAACCTCATAGATTTACAAGGATATATTATATAGTAAGTATAAAACAAATTTTTTTTTTTGTACAGCAGTTGCAAAAATAAGTGTATTATGCTAACTTCAATAAACAAAGCTGTTTGGTCTAAGAATGAAACTGGCTTGTGTTGACTGTGGCTACATGAGGGAACATGGTCATCCAAAGGTGCATCTGCAATGCATGCCTGCAGAGTTTTGCCAATCATGAATAATCCAATTGCTTCCAGACTTTCTAATTTGTCAAAGGATTTTTCTTTAAGGTAAGTAAAGACCATAAATGTTCATATGAACTCTTCCAATAAGTTAGCAGGCAATTCATATTTTATAAATACTGCCAGACCAACTGGGTAGGTTAAAGGGAACTGTCCCGGGCTAGGGTTTGGCCCTTGGGCCATCTCTTTCCACCTCTAGCCTAACAAATTCTAAGCATCAACAGATAGTAGTCATTATTATTATCCTTAGCCTTGGCCACCAGCAGAAAAACAATCCAAATGAGATAATCTCCTAACATTTGCATGACAATTGTCTGGTCATATAGTAAAGTCCATACTGTAATCCTAAAAATTAACTATTGACCTGAGGTCCTATATGTTCAGAGTTAGCTATAAATTTATCAGTTAGTGCCTACATAAGCAAGCCCTGTCTCATCTAAGCCAGTATCATTCTTTGAACAAAATAACAAAATGCAGCACATTCTACCTGGAGAGCAGGAGGAAAAAAAAATGAAACATGGCTGTTTCTATGTAAAAAGCATACCTTGTAAGTGCTAAATGCAAGTTGATATCATAAATAGTATATAAGTAAAGTGCTTCAAATATATTTATAAAGACCTACATAGAAATTTGGGGAAAGAAAAGCAGCCTTGTATAGTCACATTGAAGTTTGATGCCATGAGGAGGTGAGAAGGCTGGTTAAGGATGCGGAGGACATGGGTACAGACACAGCTCTTCCCTCCTCTAATGGTGTGGCAAGAGGAAAGTTGTTCAATCTCTTTGAGCCTCATCTGTAAAATGGGGAATTTATTAGCATTGATCTCAGAGGCTGTGAAGAATAAAGAAACTTAATGCAAACGTGTTTAGTACAGTTCCCAGAACACAGGAAATGCTCAGAAGATTAGCTATTAGGATGTAATTACAAAGTTAAATTAGTGAAATTAGTCTAAGGATAGCTTAGCTTTTTTCAAATTGGCTAATGTTTTTATTATGATATCTCTCTGGGAGCAAACTACAAAATAAAGCCTTCTGATGTTTTCTAATACTAATATCTATAAGGCACAATTTAAATGCTTTTATTCAGGATGAATGGCTGGAGAACAGGTATTCTAATGCAACATCTTTAGTATTATGAACAAGGAGCTTTTGCCTTGTAAACTCATGGGGTGAAATCTCATCCCTTGATCTTTAAAGTGTGACAAAGAGCTATTGATTGAGAGCATATTGTCATTTAAATTACAATTAGGAATGGGTGAAAGGTGGTTATTCAACAATTCAAACCTTTCTTTTAATATTGTCAAGGACAACTTAACCTTAACCCAAACACACTTCTAAAACTTCTGAGTTTCCAATATGTCTAAAATCAATGCAGTTTTTTTTCTTAAAGTGAGAGATTCATGTCATTATTCTCAGATGTTGAATTCGGTAGTTTTGAATCCGGTAGTAAAATTTTTTCAGAAAGAGTTGCTCTTCGTCACAAAAAACTTGTTTCTCAATGCAAAGCCAGTACTACATTTGTACCTTAATATGAAATTAAACCATTCAGGGTATTTTCCTGGAGTAGCTAGTTATAACAATATGTGCATTTTCAAAAATTAAGTGCTATGTGGGTGATATATGTTTTAATTTAGAGTATTTTAAATAGGAAATCATCCTTCTGACGGCACCAATTGCTAAGAACTTCGTGTCTTTTATTACCGGCAAAACAATGTTCAATGCTAACGGCATTAGGCAGTGGGTATCTTAAAGGAGACAATAGCAGAATTGAAACTGTCTGTACGTATGAGTGTGTGTACTTATGCCGTATAACTGATTGTCTTGCATTTTGCCATATGAATACATCCATAAATAATTTGCTTTAATATTGTAAACACACACACACACACACACACAAAACGCTGTGCCTGCATTGACGAAATGCTGGACTCAATCTTGCAATTTCACTTTGGCCAAGTTCCCTGCAGCTTTCCCATGAATACAGACAGCATGAAGACTGCAGTTTAGCTCTTTATACTGAAGTACGTTTGCAATTTATTTTGTCAAAGCAGCTCCTCTCTCTTTCTCTCTTCCTCTCTCTCTCTCTAACGCAAGCACACCTGTTTTCCTCAGGAATGGCAGGCATTTACTGGGATGACATATTATGCCAGAGGTGCCTTTGGCAGTCTCTAGTCCTCAGGGCAACCATTGTTCTGGCAGCAGTAAGTCAGTGAGCAGTGCAAGGTCATCCAGCACCACGGTCCCCCACCCCCCTTCTCTTGGATGGGGCATGTTTTCCAAGGTACACTTCACTTGCTTGACACATGAGGTCATGGACAGTAGTTCCCAACTCAGTAAACTGTAGCACTGGCGGTACCCATTAGTGGGTGAGAACCCTATTAGAGCAGTTCCAACTTAGCATTCATCAAGGCACAATTCTGATTATCATCATCAGTTTTTTTCTCACTTGCAAAGGAACCTATTTAACGTTTATTTTTCTTTTGCAATGATTTCTTAGGGGGTCTGCTAACCAAATTGGAACACCCACTTTTGCATTTTCTTTGAAATCTCTGAGTAGAAAATTAACATGTGAAATATATGATTAGGAAGTGGGAATAAAGTATGTATATATTTTTACTTTGGATATCAAGCTTAACATTGGATCGGATAGCAAATTTTCTCATCAGAAAATTTACAGGGACTCACTCTAACCCTGAAAAACAGAAATGGGACATCACTTGTCAGTATAAACAGGCAATTTATGTTATCAAAACTTTAGGGCTGGGGTTCTTAACCTTTTATGTTCCACGACCCCTCTGATAGTCAGGTGAAAACCACGGACCCCTTACTAAATCCACACTACACTGTGTATTATTTAATAAATATATCACACCCGCAGCAACACATCCCCACAAGAATAATGTTATTTTGCATTTCAGTTCAAGCTCACGGACCCCTGGTTAAGAAGCCCTGCTTTAAGGATTTCTATTCACCTATTGTAGGGAAAAATTAATTGTGACTACCTCATGTTTACTAATACATTATATTTTGAATGGCAAGTAGAAATTTAAAGTCAGAAGAGTTTTTATTAAATTCAGGCAAATAGAATATCTAAATGTTTAGAAAAAGAATACAGGACTTCAGGATATTGGGGGGAAGCAAGATGCTTTACTGCCGCCTTGTGGACAATTTAAAAGAACAGAGTATTTTTTAAACCAGTGGTTAACCTGTGAATCTTGATCAATAACAGAATCAGACAAAAAATGGGTACGGGACAAAAATGGGATAGAATTAGATGTTAATTGAGTTTATTCAGAATAATATACACATATATATCTAACTCAAGGAGTTCTTTAGAGTTTTCCAGTGATTATGTCACTATATTTCAAGAAATACACAAAGAGGGGAAGGAAATGGGCTAGAATTAAATATTAATTAAAGAATTTAACCAGAATAAATTTGCCTTATTTTTTTTATTTAACCCAAGGAGGTTCATAGACACTTAAGTAATTTTGCCATGATATTTCAAGCAAATTTAGATCACCTCAGTTAATTGTCACAATATTAAATGCAGCACCAGAAAAGGAGTGATAAGAAAAACTGGACATATTCTAGGGTCCAGGCCAGCATTTTAGCTTAGAATGTTTATTTTAAGATAACTTGAGTTTATAAACTTGTTTTCTGGGGAGATTTATAGTGCTTTCTGATTTTGGCTGGATTGAAAAGGTCCAGCTTGACTTCCTCCTAAGAACGTGCTTGTGTAAACCACCTTCTTCTTAAATTTTGGCATGAAAAATTTATTTTCATTGGACAGATTTCTAATTACAAACATATGTTCAGGTAGATGCTTAATTTAAACCTAGCTGCCAATATCACAGAAATAATATCTTGGATTCTTTTAACATTCCAGCACCACCTAAATCCTTGTTGACAAAACATCAACAAATATATTGTAATTTCCGATTTCCCATTGCTCATCTGTTGGATAAATACCGGAAAAGTCTGACCAATCTATTAAAAAATAAGGTGACTTAGCATTTTTGCATAGCGAATTTAATTTAAAACTGAAGAACAAATTAATAGGTTTTTACTTAAAAATGTTTTTAAGCATACAAAATTACAAAATAAATGTCTAAAATTTAGAAGACAATTTTAAATGATTTTGTAGCCATTATTAATTCATCATTTTTTTTTCTACTGGGGAGGTGCATTTTCAGTGGAACATACTGAAAACTAAATGTTACTCTAATCTAAATATTGCTAAATATGTAATTTCTGCATTTAACTACTCATTTTTATTACTAAACTATCTTGATTTGAGAGAGAAGTAAGAAAATTGTTTAAAATAAAAGAAATATAAACCCATATTCTTACGACACTAGAGTCAATACTCTATAAATGACAAAGCGGGATTTAGTGACTTTTCTGTTTCAACAAAGCTTAGTTAAATGTCCTTTTTGATATTTCTATCTTTCTGTCCCATTTTTGTTGTAGTAGATAAGGCTCTCAGATCTTTGATAAGCATCCTGAACCCCGAAAGTTAGTAAAGTTTCAGTTCTAAATTCTTTCACAAAGATACTGTTCTTACCTACCATCGGTAGGACAATGGCCATTTATTTTTTACTCTAGATTAGTGTTCATTATATGCTATGCACTTTACCTGCATTCTCATTATAACCTCAACTCAATCTAATAAAATCAGTTCTATTACCTCCTACTCACAGATGAGAAAATAATGGCTCAGAGAAGTTAACTAGACTAGCCATATCACACAGCCTTTCACTAGTTCTATAAGCATCGATGGCTTTGGGTATCTCTATACTTCCTTGACGTAGCTCTGGGGAACCAGCATGGCCTATTTGTTTAGTGGTGGGCAATTCTTTTGAGTTATGCTCCAGCTCATGGAATAGACCCAAATGACCAAAGATCATTCAACAATGTTCAAGAAGCACAAATTGAACAAGTGCTAAATCTGTTTCTTGTTTACTTGTTAATTAATTAAATCAATATTTGTATAATGCTTTTTTTTTTAAGGCTAGAAACAGGAGTAAAATAATGCCGCACCCCCAGAATGGTAACTGCCCTTTTGGAGCTTACAGTCTAGTATCAGACACTAAGTAAATTTCAGAAATACAAAAGTGAGTAGGATACAGTCCTTTTGCTATAGGGAAAAAAGCAGTAGCTTTGGATTCAGGTGGCATTCAAGTGGTTCTGCTATTTTCTATTTCAAAGAATGTTGGAAGCCATAGGTCTTATGCCTTAAGTTTCATCCTCTGGGCCAATCGGTTTCTTCAGAGGCTTAGCATAAAGCACGGAAAATTCATGGCCCAAGATGAGACTATTGTTACAACAGGCCAAGGGGAGAAGGTGAGGTGTAAACAATTCAGTGATCATGTGAAAAGTGTTATATTAACGGTATTGACAAAGTTCTCTGGTAACCCAGGAGGGCAATGTGGCAGAGAGGTTTGACAGAATCTTCACATCAGAAGTAATCATTGATTTTGGTCTTCAAGAATGAGAAGAAGCCTGCTGAGCAGGGGGAGAGCAACGTACAAAGACATAGATGGATGAATATTTTCGTGGGACCAGAACATTAAGATGTATATAGGACTGTATAAGATTTCAAGGCAGTCAGTCCTTGAAAGTCCTAAACTCCAACGTTTAGGGATTGTGCTCAATAAATGAATTTTGTGACACACTCTTCCTATATCAGTTAGGAATCTTTGACTACAAATATAAGCAAATGCAACTTAAGCTGAACTAAATAAATTGGGAATTTATTGGTTCAAGTAACTGGGAACTCAAAGGTGATAACAGCAACAGGTGAGGTTTGATCTAGATGTCATCAGGTCTGTTCTACAACTCTTTCAGTTTTCCTCTCTTCTGTGTGGTGACATCGTCAGACAAGAGTCCATCCTGGTAAAAACAATGTCTGCAACAAGTGAACTCGGGTCTCATGAGCCCAGTCCTTCAACCAATCACTGAGTTCTAAGGGAGAGAGATACTTACTGGTGTAAGTCACTGGGCACTCACCCCAGGAGAAGGAGCACCCGCACCCGTACCCGCACCCAAACCATACAGCTGTGAATGAGAGAGGTAAAATATGGAAGCTGTTGGCCAAAGGGAAAAACACAACCAATCAACATCTAACACTCTCCCCTTATACAACATATCCTGAGATGGAGTTGATCCCTGGAACAGGGAAGAAATAAAGTACATTTTCCTATTTTTACACAAGGAATATATCATTGACATATGTTTGAGATACAGCAATGAATGATAAAGTCAAAAGAATTCTACAAAATTTCATTCTCCAATTCATGAATGTTGTCCACAAAGGCGTGACTTACTCTGAACCAAGTACATTTTAAGGCTAATTCTGAAACACACACTCCTAGAATTCCTTTTTAGTTCATAATTCTTTAGAGTGCATTTTTTCTTAGGCTAACATACCAGAATGAGTTTCATTACGATGGCAACAAAAAAATTTAAATAAGACATTTATTGTATTTTTCCTTTGCATTTCCCAAAATGTTTCCCTTGCGTAGGCTTCTAATATCTATAGCTGTAGATGTGTCATCGTTACTTAGCTGGAATGTTTGCATTATTAGAACCACACTAGGCAGTAAGCAAAAACACATGCCTGAGAGTCTAGTTATGAGATTTGTGCATGTTTCCTTTGAGTTGAAACAAAAGAATAATGACCAGCAGCATTCAGCAACTTAGCCTTGTCTCTATCCTATTAGGATCATTTTCCCAAGAGAGAGCTCTATTTTAAAAGCTATTTGCAAATGTATAGCAACATTTTTTGCATGTAATTTTTATTTCATGAAGCAGTTGTGTATAGAGGAGGAGGAAAAACACAAAACATCATGACTTGAGGATGTTCCCTTTTCTTGAAATGACTAACTAATAAGAAGAAAAGTAAAGAAAATTGTGGTTTGTATTTTTCATTCAGAAATATAGAGGATTTTGACATTTGCAATTTTTAGCTGGTGGAGAAGGGACTTTGGAACATTCAAATTGATCATGTTCCTTGACTAGCTGGGATTATATAATGCACAGAAGGAGAGTCATACCACAGTTTATTTTTATTCCTAATAAAATAATAACATGTATATTATCTTATCCAAAGTGCATCAATTAAGTTCACCAAAATGTTTCTTCATTATGTTCCTGCAATCAATGGTGTTTTAACGAATCTTCCTACAGAGGGTCCCTAAATTTTGAGCACTTTAGTTTGGGACATCCATTCATTCATTGAATTTTTAAATATTTACTGAGTCCTACTATGTGCAGAAATCAACACAGTCTTACCTTCAGAGAGAGAATATCAGGGAGGTCAAGGAATAATTAATTACAAGTTGAAAGAACATCTTAAAAAGAAAGGGGGAGGATAATTAGTAAAGAGAGTTATAAATACAAATGAAAAAGGGCCCTAAACTATGTGGCAGGAGTGGTCTGAGGCATCCCTGAGGAAGTGACTTTTAAATTGAGATTATATCATTGAATAGGGATTAGCTGGGTCAAGCAAAGGAGGGGAAGCTCAGGGAAGAAGTGCCAAAGCTGAGAGAGAGCAGGTTCAAGGCAGGAGTTCAAAGTGAGCACACGCAAGGTTGTTCATGGCTGCTGATGACCCTAGAGTGGTTTAAGACTCAGATCCTGAAGGGACAAGTGTGGGCCCTTTATCTTATGGGCAATGGGAACACAGTGCTGGATTTTAATTTTTGGGGTGACATAAACAGACCTGAATTTTACATGAGCACTCTTGCTGCTTTGTGGGGAGTGGATTTCAACATGTGTGTAGACTATAAGTGGGATGTTTTCTTTTTGATGTGAAACAGCTCACTCACTCCATCTCTTTCTCCATACTTGTTGGAAGACGGCAACCAGGGCTCCTGTCATAAACATCTTAGTTACCAGATCAGCAATAGCATATTCATTCCAAAAATTGATCTCACCAAAATGTTTTTATGGAATTGGGCAGTGTTGGGGCTCAGTGTGCAATTTTCCAAGGCTATCTAAGTAGTCTGGTTATTTCCACATTTAAGGATACTTAAAGGATTTAGTCATGGCAATTTTTGTCCTTTAAAATGAGTTCCACTAAATTATCTTCTTTTAATTATGTTCTCCCATCCCGTATTTACCTCTATAAGATTTTAGTTATATGACATACAAAATTATTGATCGACTGGCTTTCTCCTTTTAACTTTCAAGATGTCTGTGTACTCAGTATATACAATTAAAAGAGATCTTGCATGTCCCTAGCAAGATTTTGTCCAGAAGAACAGAATTATTCCACTTAATAAAACAATTCTGTTCTCCAAATGATAACAGAAAATTGGCCTTATTGGACATGATTATATAAGGGAAACAGAAGTTCCCAGGTTTCTGGTGAATTAGCTTTCTAGGTTGCAATTCCCTTTTTGCTTTGGTTGCTAGGAATCACAAGGGCAGATGGGGTCCCACCCTGTTATAGGAAATGACATTTAATTGCCTAGTAAACCTGGATTAACTTAAGTTTTCCTTTCATTCTTTTGCTCAGGTTTTCTCTTTATTTTACTTCTAATGAGCATAATCTGCATGTCACCACAGGTAAACTTTTTTTACTGTGATAACATGTATACAACACAAAATTTGCCATTTTAACCATTTTTAAAGCGTGCAATTCAGTGGTATTAATTACATTCACAATGTTGTACTACCATCACCACCTTCCATCATTAAAACCTTTTCATCACCCAAAACAGAATCACCCTAACAATCAAGTAGTAACTCCTTATGCTCCCTCTCCTCAACCCCTGGTAACCTCTAATCTATTTTCTAACTCTATGAATGTGCTTGTTCTAGATATTTCATAGACGTGGAATCATACAATATTTGTCCTTTTCTGTCAGGCTTATAACACTTAGTATAATGTTTTCAATGTTCACCCATGTTCTAGCATGTAATCAAGTAAAACTTTTAACATGATGTAGCTATGTATAAATTTGGTTTTTGCTATCTTAGATTCTTCCAGCAAAACTCCTTCTTACCAGCGGGTCCTTTTAGATGTATTAAAATATGTATTAAAAAATATTGCAAAATCATGTTTTTTACTTTGAAATAGCTGTGGGATTGAAATGCTCCCAGGAAAACCAAACACATTATCTGCAGTAAGTTTCTCCCCTCCCAAATTCTGCCCACATGTGGACAACAAAACCAATGAATGCCAGAATTTGGTTCTAGCCATCTCAGTAATTCATCCTAACATGCTGTGCATCTGATTGGACTTTGCCATCGCAAGATCAGAATGAGGCCCGTTGACCTTAGTGAACCATGCCCAGGAACGTTTGCCTGCTGTGGCCGCCTCATACATGAGTGTAAACACAACTTCAAAGGGAAGGGAAAGGTCAGCCTGAGTTGTGCTTTGCCACCATCTCCATGGGCTCCTTTTTCCCTACGGTTGGCAAAAGTCCTATAGCTCCACAGTGTTTTGAAGTAAAAAGGAAATGTTTTTGTCCTGTGGTCATTACATCCACTGAAGAGGAAGAGAGGCAGGCCATCCATTTTTTATACTTTCTTCTGTGATCAACAGGTCTTTTAAAGGGACAATATTGGGTTAATTTTCTTCTCCTTTCTCTCTCTGTGTCTCTCTTTTTTTAAACGATAAACATTTTAGTGGTTTAAATGGGTTTAGTCAATTCCAGAACATGGAGAGTTAGGGTGTCGGCAATGCCTCCAACCTAATATCATTAAATGTTCAACAATTACTTTAAAATAAGTAGCTTTTTGGAAGTTACATCTTTGAAGTTTCATTAATTAGTCATATCATTGGGAATGTATGGCTAAAGTAAATTACAGTGTTTAAAATATCTACTGGTTCAATGTGAAAAATGAAAGGATCCTGCTACCTTGTCTTTATACTAATGAAGATATTATTAATTGGTTTAGCAAAAACATAGATCTAACCATAATGTGCAACAGTTATTAAAGATAATTAACTACAGATCATTGGTTTGAAACATCTAGTCCAAAATGATTTCTGAAGGGCACATTATTCTATGAGATAAAATAATTAAATTTCTAACTGCTGCATGAGACAACTGTGGCATATCTAGTGTTTTAATTTCTTTTGTTCTATTCTCAGGGTACTCTTACTGTTTTAGGTTTTGAAAAAGCTACCCGTGTTTCACAGTGAGCACTCTGTTCAGCATGTTTTACCGAAATCTTTCATGTCTATGGAAAAATTATGATTGAAAGAAAAGGATTACAATGACATTAGACCTAATAAAAAGCCCACATAAATCCAGCTTCTTTTTACTGGAGAGAGGAGTATGGTAAATCAAACAAATAGAAAACTAAACAGGTTACTTTAATGAAATACCTTTCAAACACTTCCCCCACAGAATCTATTTGGAGAAATTGAAAGCCTTACATTTGCAAAATAAATAAGGGAAATAATAAGTATGAACAAATGCCAGTTACTCGTGGATTAATGAATAATGTAATTATGTGCGTACACATAAAATAAAATTAAACAATTACAATAAAAACTATTGAGGCACTAGAATAGAAGGAAGGCTATTTATTAAAAGCTATAAGTTTAGAAGCAAAAATTTCTGACCATATTTCTAAACATGGTTTACTATTTGAAGATTAATTAAATGAAAAGGAAAAATAATTAAGACTCAGAATCACAAAAATAGCAGTTTTAGGAATCCTAAATAAAATTTAAAGTCGGTAACAAAATGTTCATAGGTGATTATGTTTGGGAGGCCAGAAGTCCACACTAGTGTCAATGTCATATGATCAAATTTTAAAAATTTGATCTTGTGACCAGGAACTTGCTTTGTATAAATATCAACAGAGAAAACTAATAGTGATATGATATTCTTTTCAGAAGCAATTCAAATTTATAATAAACTTAAATTCATAAATCTTGTCTTAATTTGTGAGAGATAGTGATATGATTTTCTTCTTAGAAGTAATTCACATTTACATTAAATATAAATTCATAAGTCTTGTCTTAATTTGTGGGATATCTGAAAAAGGCTATGTGTTTTGAGTCTCAGCTCAAGGCTTAGGTATAAGAGTTGTTATTTTGAGAACTATTATTAATATCTTGCTTTAATCCAGTGAGTGTGCACTTTGTAAGACAGGATTTTAAAACCATAAAAATAAAGGTATTTCTTGTTAGGTCTAAAGTTTAGAGACATGATTGAATAAGAAAATTTTGAGCTTGTTAGGCTTTAGACTAATGAGGATTCCATGTATTTGGAATGAACAAAAACAATACACTTAATGCATGCCTTCTTTTTGCCTAAGAGTAAAAAAAAGGATAAATTCCTTTAAAATTTTAACACATGGAAGTTTTGAAAAGTGGCTAAAAGTGAGTAAAGTCAATATAACATCATTAGTACAAATCAATGTTACTGATATGTATATAATCCCTAGTCACTTAAAAAGAAAACAAAAGATGTTGGGTCAAAATCTTGGGAATACAGTATACTATAACCTCCATTTATAGATTTGCAGTGTTCATTGGCAAAATTAAAGGCTCTGAAAAGTCCTGCAATCACAATATTCATTTCACTTGACGCTCAAACTTTTATTTTCCTGAAACACTGATTAACAGGGAGGTAATATTCCTTATAACACTTAGAGAAACTCTGCTCTATGGTAACCTGTAAAGTTAAGTTTAGTTTGAATTCAGGATTCCCCAAATCCCTTTCTGTAGTCCTCTGATTTCTCACTCTCACACTTTCAGCTACTTATTACTTCTCTTCTTCCTCCTGAAACTACCTTTAAGGTTTCGTTAGATATCTGCAATATAGTACCTATTTAAATTGTCTTACTATCTTTCCTAAGGGTATTTGCTTTTAAATATTTTGTTCTAATTGCACTTGTCTAATTTTGCTCTAATTGTATTTGTCTAATTGTCTGAAAGACTTTTCCTTTTTTAAGGAGGTACCAAGGTTTGAACCTGTTAGCTCATACCTGGGAAGCAGGCACTCAAACCACTTGTTCCTGTAAAAGATTTGTTTTTAAAAAAGACTTTCTGGCATTGCATAATGGAGTGGGAGGAAATGAAAATTTTCAGTATCACTGGTAGTGTAACACACAGGTAACCAGCTGTTCTTCCATAGATAAGGAGGCAGAGGCTTAGAAAATGGGTTTGCCCAAGTATATGGAGCCAGTTAAAGTAGAACTGAGGCTTGAGGCTTTGTCCTTTTTCTGGTAAACCCAGGGCTTCTCTATTAATTTGTGTTCTTACACTTTACACAGATGTCTAAAGATCCCAAATGTCTAAATCAGAGGTCACAAATGGGTTGCCTCAGGTTTTATTTAGCTTGCAGAGGTATTTGGTTTAAATGTTGAATTAAAAAAAAAAAATACAAGGAATTAGCTCCCAATATTTAACATTTGGAAGTTTCCATATAAAAGTCTAGATTCTGTATTTCCTTGAAAAAGCAGAGAATTTTGTAATATGGGGTCCACTGGCTGGAGCTAAATTATGGCCACCCAATTTAGAATGGGATATCCCCTTGGCTATCCACTGGGCCACAGTCCCCATCACTCCTTAATGTCTCCTT